>JAEIJG010000100.1:0-55248 GCA_037289395.1 Beauveria scarabaeidicola | reverse complement strand
TTATAAGCTATAGAGGCTATAGTAACTTAACTATAGATAGCCTTAATTATATATAAATAGAACTCTTTTTATATTACTTAATTAAGACCACTAAAACTAACCTACCTTATTCTAATAATAATATAATTATATTATATTATATTATTATATAATTATATTATCTTATTTTCTACTTATAATTATTTAACTAGTCACTAGTTATTTAACTAGTTACTAGTTATTTAACTAGTTACTAGTTATTTAACTAATTACTTATAACTAATAAGTAAGTAAGTGTAAATAAAGGGTATATAACTAGTGAGTGGTATGTGATGACTAGTGACTAGTCACCCTATAGAATTCGTGACTGGTGAGTGATCGTAAGTGAATAAACTCACTTAAAAAGTGGGGCGTTCACTGGTCACTCACGTTCACTCACACTGGTCACTGACTTTTTACCAACCCTGCGTCCTCTTCATGGGTGGGACAGGCTTTACATACGCTACCGACTTGGTCCCATTTGCCGACGCATCACCGCGGCCTCGCACTTTTATTATCAGTATTATTCCACAAAGGCGGGGCGCCCTTGGGATGCCTGCGTACTCCCTGATGGCGGAACCATGCAGAGGTCAAGACAAACGCCGGCGGTGGTTGAACCTCGTCTTGGTCATTGTACACAAAGACGGCGCGGTAGAGTGCCGAGCGCCCCGCCGCATCTTACATGCTGCCTAGCCTGAGCTTTTGGCGCGCCTGAATCGCTGCTGCCAGCTTTAGAGGCCTTGCAATGTAAAAAAAAAAAATTTCTCCGTAAAAGAATTGTAGTCCTCGTCTGCGCCTGGCATCGGCATCGGCGGCAAGATACATGTCGATATCGTTGGCAAGGGAATCATGTCCAAGATCATTTAAGCGCAACACCAAGATGTAGAAGATGCTTTCGCTGGGTCACTGTCAGTCGACCGTTGGGATTATTGTTCCGAGAGCATCTGCTTGGCCGACCGGGCGCACCCCTCAGAACATGGCTTTGCATATAAATGTGCGCTCTCTAGCTCTCCTCATTGTATTTCTTTAGCATGCCCTCCACAACACGTATATTCTCTGCCCAAAACTCCCATTTCTCGGCCTTTGATTTTTCCTTGGGGCAGTATTCAGGTCGTAGGAAGAGAGCAAATCGGAACCATTCCATAAAGTCCCTTACTCCCTGGCTCTCCCAACGAGCCTTCCATTTAGGAATAGCATCCCAGAATGCGCTGCGAAGCCCGTCCGCGTGCGGATACTCGGCCCCAAAGCCATTGGGAGCTCCGATGCGAAAGAGCATTTCAATGCATGGATGAGCTGCCAAAAACGGAGCGCTCGCGCAGAGCTCCCAGTCGATGATGGCTTTGATCTCCTTGTGGTTGTCCTCTGCTACGAGCACATTGTGAAGACCCATGTCAACGTGGAGAGCAGCGACAGGGCATTCCTCCACGGTTTGGGGGATTCGATCCAGTCTATTGCCGATAAAGGCTTGGATAGCGGCCATGTATTCGTCCTTGTAGTCATCAATGCCACTTGCTCTTCCTAAACTGGAAACAGCATGCCGAAGCCGACCTTTGAGCCATTCACGCACAGACGTGAACGGCCCTCCCAGAGAAAAATGCCGGTCAGGTCCAACAGCAAGGCTAATACTGCCGTTGTTGTCGGTAGCAATCAGCTCGCCAATCTGGCGAGGCGATGGAAGGGGTAGGTCCCAGCAAGCTTGCCAAGCCAAGGCCATCTTGCGGACAAGTTCAAGCCTGTCCGTATGAGGCATGTCAGAATAGACTCGCTCTGCTAAAACCCCAGGCACGAATTGTGTTATCTGCCTTCCGAAACCTGTAGACTGTTGATGCTCTGCCTCGCCTGGTATAGAATAGACGGCAGCCATGGGTATCGCGCCAGGCGCACTGTTGGCATGAACAAACTTCATGAAGGCATCTATAGAAGCGACGTTGCCGTGAAAGCGCAGCTGGACAACATAAATAATTTCAGGGTTGTGTATTACAGTTACTTTATATGAAGTACTGAAACCTCCGTCTGTGAATCTGCGAGAGGATGCAATTTCTTGGCCTGTTGCAGCTAAAACGGCTTTTTGGAGCTCCTCGTCCGTCATGTCGATCTTTTTTGGAGTTGATGGCTGTCCACTTTGTCGATCGATCTCGATCTGGTACCTGTCGAGAAATTCTGGTAAATGGTCAAGAGGCTCAAGCGCCGCTGAAAAGGTAAAGGTACTGTCCGTGGTGCGCATCAGGGCGTAATCGACAGCCAATCCCTTGGTAGCGCCAATTACGCCGGAATAGACGTATTTGAGTAGAGCATCCGCTGCCTGAAATTGATCCATGGGGGCGGATAAAGTCATTTTACTGGGAGTGTGCAGGTCACTGGAAGGCACAAGAAATTGTATACATTAACTTGAGGAATAACAAATTTATTCAATCAAGCCACGCCAGGATAACGCAGTTGATTATGTAATATATCCACCGCTACATTCCCGCCCGCGGATTTATAAAATTTTCGCACCGAGGCCGTGATGGCGAGAATTTCTCTTTGTCAAATTGACTGAGAGTAGCCCAGTCTTTTTCATAACTTTTGCACACTTTTACAGCGCCCTGGAACAGAGGGTCCACAGCAGGTGTTCCTTACCCACTAATTACTAAAAAGAGCCTTAATTTCTCGCTTTTTTTATGAGACTAAAAGTCCTGGCTAAACCGGCCAGGAGTTAAGTCTCACAGAGTGTACAAAGCCGCTATCTCTACAACAACTTGTACCCTAAAATTCTGACTGAGATATCCCGAGACTAATTCTTACGATCACGGCCTTAGGAAGGCCACTATCATTACAGCTGTGTATGTGGAAGGGGGGCGCGGAAAAATTGTTCACCACCACCGCTATTGTCGGGCGCAAACGAAATCGCTGGCCCGATCTTTATCACCAAAGTGCCAATTCGCACCATTATGTCGCATGACTGGGTGATTTCGTCGGACTATGTGACAAATCACAAACCATTTTTTTGCCAGCTTGATCGTTTCATAGTCGTCAGGTCGTTGGCGAACGCGTTTTGAAAAGTTTAAACATTGATTACCTAGGTAATGAAAAGGGGATAAAAGATTACCAGCGCTACTTCGTACAGTGGTGTCTAGCACTAAATAGCTGCTGTATTGCCCCTATTTATTTAGTAGGCAGTCGTGGCAACTGGGACAGGAACCACACCCTGCTTTCTGGGCAGCACATATTTACCTAGGTAGCCTCAATGTAGTAAATACTCCGTACTGCGAGACTTGTCTCTTTTGTGCACACTGACACAGTCGGACACCCGCCTCGCCCCAACTCACACAGCATTGCCGAGTCCGTCGGAGCCTACTTGGCCCTCTACGCACACATTCACCCCTCGAGTGAGGTCTTATTCCCCGGCACGCAGGAGTCCTGGAAGGCCACATTCCGATTCACCGGACAGGACCTCCTCAGCGACTTCGCAGTCCGCCTGAGCGAGGCCAAAGTCTCTCTTCCCACCGGCCAAGCATTCAACATTGCCCACTGCGACGTGACGAGCTGGGCGCAGCTATGGCCGCAGCTGGCGCAGTTTTGGGGTCTCCGTGTCGTTGACTCGTTGGTCCCAGCGACGTCGCAGTAGCCAGCATCGACGTCCAGGACTGGGTCATTTCCAACGTGCAGAGTTGTCCACGAGTGGGAAGAGATGTACCGTCTCCAACCCAATCGATTGCTGAAAATTCCCTGGAGGTACTTTGAATGGGCGCTCAGCATGCGCACAAGTCGGCAGATGGATTTGACAAGGGCGGCCACGGTGGGATATGACGAGAAAAGCACTCATTTGAACAGCTTCAGGACAGCTTGGGAGAGGCTGCAAGAGGCGAAATGCCTGCCCAGGCCAGAAGGGTTGAAAGCAGTTGAATAGCAACCCCCAAATAGTGGTAGGCGCAAATCCCTAATACTCTTGAATTTTTTCAAGCCAGGACCGCCATTTTGCTGTAGTATTCACTTACCATGCCAGCAGAGTGCATTTCTCAGAGCTTAAACCCCGCCACCCTTGCCCACCCGTGTTTGTCACACAATCCTCGCGACCAGCCAACATTCTCTACCTCTCTCAACCCTTCCAGCGGAATCTACGCTACGATTAGGGCGCGACTTGTTGATATGGACGATTTCCATCGTATGCCGGACCAACACGACCTGTTTTTGTACACCGGAAATGATAGGGTTGTTGAAGACCTGACAAAATATAAACAAAACGGGTTTCATCCGGTCATGCTTGGCGACGTCCTCCCGAAGCCAGACACCAGTGTAGGGAACCTAGACAGAGTACCGCGCTATCGAATTCTACTCAAGCTTGGGTTCGGAGCTTTCGCCACCGTTTGGCTCGCTCGGGACCTAGCTGACAAGTATGCATATCTGAATGCCTAGGCAAACTGATGAATTGACCATGTTTCTAGACGATATGTCTCGCTCAAGATTTGTGTCGGCTTAGACGCTCCGGAACTTGGCAATGAAGCAGCTCTTTTGTCCGAACTTCGTAATGTTGGGCAAGGAAAAGCCGGCCTTGAACGAATTATCCAACTCATTGACATGTTTACTATCAAGGGGCCGAATGGGTTCCACGAGTGTTTGGTGACCGAAGTCATATCTCCGTTGAGCGATCCAGATGTCTTGGACCACTGCTCATCAGAAGCCATATACCAAGTATTAGAAGGGTTTTCTTTCCTTCATGAGCAAGGCATAGTGCATGGAGGTGATTCAAGAGTACATGCCGATCATGGCCAAGAAGCTGATAGTTTGCAGATCCACATCTCGCCAACTTTGGAGTTGCCCTCCCGCATTTGGAGCAGTTCAGCGAAGACGACATCACTGACTACTTTGCCAACCCTGAAGTCATTCCCGTCGTGCCACGAGATGCATCATTCTCAATGAGCTCTGTGCCACCCTATGTTACCCCGTGCGTATCGATGGCAGAGTTTTTACACATTATGAAGTCCTTCCCGCCCGAGCCGACAATGTGTATCAAAATTTTGGACTTTGGGAGAGGTATGCGGATACAAGAGACGTTCTTTCCATAAAATTCACTAACATTACGATTCACTCGGGACAGCACACAGGACGAGTGAGAAGCTCACAACTTTGCCAGGGGCAGCGCCGAAAATGATTCGCCCCCCAGAGGTTGTAGTTTACGACAACTCTGAGGGCAGAGCTGGGTCTGTCTGGAGTAAATCAGCGGATATATGGGCTGTTGGGTGCACAGTACGCGGCAGCTGGTACCTCTTACGGTTGTGATGCTAATGACGCCAATGCAGGTATACCAGATATATCACAATTCTAGCTACGAACTCATCTCTACTTGGGGGTCACTCGACGATTTTCTCCTCCGAGCTGTTCAACTTGGTGGGCCCCCACCAGATGCCTGGCCCGGCATTTGGAAGACTAGAAGCGGGCATGGTAACGGTATGTTGCATTTTCGTTCCCTTGCTACCATGAGTATTTGAACATTACACTGACTTGGCCAGGAACAGACGACGGGGACTTTTGCAGCCGGGATGAGGCCTGGAGAAAACACGAGGCTGATTCTAGGTCGCCGCGTGATGGGAAGGGGCAAGTATTTCTTGACTTGGTCAAAAACATGGTTGTAACGAACCCGGACGAACGGACTCGTATGGCAGATTTGTTAGCGCATCCTTTTTTTGGGAGTCGGACGACTTTGTCTCTTGATTGAAGCATAGGGTCAAGAGACCAAACCAGCGGCAGCACACCTATGCTACGATACTGCAACTTCCATAGCATTCTTCTTCAAATATACATTTAGAGAAGCCCAGTCTCGTAAAAGGGAGACGATTGCTATAGCGCTACCTTCTGTTGTGGTGATAATTAGGTAACCTCCAGGTCATCACAAACAGCGACACCAAGCCCCACCAAAGATGTCGAGGCTGTCTGGCAAGCCAATTTTTTTTTCTAGCCTCGCTGATAACTGCATCTTCACATCTCCTCCTCACGCCTGCTGTGACGCATAATCGCAATTCCGATGCCTGTCATGCTGCTCCTCGGACTCTCCTTTTAACCTGCTGTACTTTGTCCTTTCGCCTCTCTCATGGAATCATGCGGCATCCTACAACGCAAATCTCCTCTCTTGGCTCTTCACCTCAGAGCCCGTCGTCCTCACGACATTTTCACTAGATTTCTCACTCGCCGCACGGCAGCTACCGCGTCCCGACGACCGAATCCATATACTGCACGCTTTCCGACCTTGTTCTCCGCAAGGCCTGCCCGTCTAGACTCGACTCTGGTGGACAGGCCATCACCCCAGAAACCCCAAAAGGATCCCACAATCATGACCACGAAAGTTGAGCTGGCCTTGGTGCCAACTGCCGACACACCAGGGACATGCATATACGTGCACCACGAGAAACGCTCTTACGTATTTGGCCAGGTGCCCGAGGGCACGCAGCGCGCCTTTTCATGCCGCAAGCTGCACCTCGGCGGCACGGAGCACGTTTTCCTTTCCGGCCCTGTTGCCTGGTCGCAAATGGGCGGCCTGATCGGCTATCTTTTGAGCGTCGGCGGTGCTATTGATTCCGCCAAAGAGGCTCGTGCCACGCTGAACTCTAAGCGTGCTGAAATGGGCCAAAAGTTATTACGCCAGCTACGGAACGGGGGCGTGACAGTCCACGGCGCGGACAATTTGTCTCACATTCTCGCCTCGGCGCGGCCGACCATCTTCCGTCAGGACATTGACGTGCGCGTAATCGAATTCAGAGAGGACCCGCGCGGCGCGGATTCGACGCTGACGGCCCCGGATTGGGAAGATGAGTCGATTCGCGTGTGGAAAATTCCGGTGCCGAGGGCGCGCTCAAGCAGCCCAACTAAGCGGCCGCGTAGCGACAGTGCGAACAGCGGCTTGTGCAAGCCAGCTTCGGAGCCGTCAGACCCCTCCGTAGCACAGTGGATTTTGGAAAAAATCATGTTTACTGGCTCTCACGATAATGCTATACTAATCTCCAAGAGCATCGACGAGCTAAAACCCGACGACGACGCAATAGTTGTAGAGGGGAACAGCATGCGGCGCTACAATGGCCCGTTCGGCGTCGATGCGCCAAAGTCGTTTAGCGGTTCAGCCAAGGCCTGGGTGTTTCCTGATGCCAACACCGTGCACCCCAGGGGCGACCTGGTTGGCATCAACGCTGTTTCAAACGGCGCACTGCCGCCAACGTCGTACTCGCAGACTTCCATGAGTTACATCATGAAGTGTCACGATCGGCGTGGTAAGTTCAATGCTCAGGCGGCAAAGGATCTCGGCGTGAAGCTACAAAGCTTCAAGCTCTTGACAGCCGGTGAAACGGTAACGACAGACAGCGGCACTGTCGTTACTCCCGACATGGTACTCGGAGAGCGTCAGCCCGGCAGAGGTATCGCTGTCGCTGATATCAGCAGCCGCGACTTTCTGGACGCATTTTTTGAGCGTCCCGAGTGGACAAACGCCGAAATCATGTCCGAAATCAAAACCATGTACTGGATTCTTGGCGACGGTATCGCGTCGGATCCCAAGATCCAGCAATACATCAAGGCTCATCCGGATATCAAACATATCCTGTGCTCTCCCAACACATGCCCCAACATGATTAGCAATCCTAGCTCTGCCGAGACGCTCGCCAGGTTGCGCCGCGTCGATCCTGATCGGTTTCCGTTTGTCGCCTTTGACAACACTGTCGACTACGCAATTCCCGACAATGTTCCATCGCTTGAGCTTGGCAGAACAGGTCACAAGTCCCAACTCATGCCGCGTCTACTCCACGACGACGGTTCTGTCGCATCGTTTCCCGATCTCCAGTTGGCATACAACGCGGTCGACCAGGAGGCAATCGAGCTCGCCCAACAGGCCAAGACGAAAGTAACCGATCCGGAATTTCTCGCACGCATCGAGCGCCAAGAAGCCGACATCCCCAACCGCGACGCCGAAATCATCGCCCTCGGCACAGGCTCCAGCGTGCCCAACAAGCACCGCAACGTGTCCGGCACGCTGATTCGCGTTCCTGGCATCGGCAACTACCTGCTCGACTGCGGCGAAGGCACGCTCGGCCAGATCAAGCGCCTGTTTGGCCCCGAGGGCACCGCCGCGGTCCTCCGCGACCTGCGCTGTATTGTCGTCAGCCACCTGCACGCGGACCACCACCTTGGCATGGCCAGCACCATTAGAGCTTGGTACGAGCAGGCGCTCGCCGACGACAGGAGCGATGCGCTACTCGCCGTGAGCTGCATCGACCGGTACCGCACCGTCCTGGAGGAGATTGCGCAGGTCGAGGACATTGGCTTCCACCGGCTACGCTTCCCGAGCTGCGTCAGCCCGCACCGCGAGGTCACGACCGCCGAGCAGCTCGGCGCTCTCGGTGCCCCCGACGCCTTTGGCCTGCGCCGCATCCGCCGCGTGCCCGTCCCGCACTGCTGGCGCTCCTTTGCCACGGAGCTCGAGCTCGTCTCGGGCCTGCGCATCGCCTGGTCCGGCGACTGCCGCCCGTCGAGCCAGTTTGCGAGGGCGTGCCGCGGCGCGCACCTCCTGGTGCACGAGTGCACGTTTGGCGACGACAAGCAGGACCACGCCAGGGCCAAGAATCACAGCACCATGAGCGAGGCGCTGGGCGTGGCCCGCGAGATGCAGGCCCGCCGCACGCTGCTCACGCACTTTTCGCAGCGCTACGGCAAGGCGGACGCGCTGCAGCCCATCGAGGGTGATGCGCGAGGCGAGGAAAAGGAGCAGTCGGTGCTCCTGGCGCACGACCTGATGCGCGTCAAGCTGGGCGACTTTCAAAAGGCGGCGTGCTATGTCCCTGCGATTGCGCAGGTCCTGGCTAAGACGGTGCCTGATGCCTAAACATGTTGATCGCATCTGTTTCATAGACTTGAACCCACTCTGGTATATACCCAATAGACGGCGGAAATTCGTGCATATGTTTGTTACATTACTATGGCTTTCGTTTAACACGTGTGCATGACCCAAGCACGTCCTCCTTTTCCTGACGAGCCTGCTGATGCCCAATTAGTCTTTCCGCTTTCACAAGTTGAGACGTCTTTCAACCAGCATAGTCCACTTGCCTTTATCGGATTCGAACGGGGTTGCACCCCCCCGACCAAATGCTTTGGTCTTATTCGCAGTCTGGAGGAGCAGCAACACACGAGAAATCATGAGAAACCGTCACCGTGAATAATTGCGCTCCGCCGCTTTTGACGGACGTCACACCCCCAGCAACATCGTGGAACTCACCGAACGCACACTCTGGATCGGATCGCGCACAACCACCAGCGGCGGCAGCGGTCGTGCGATTGCTGTCGCCGCCATCTCCGCGCGTTTCGGTATCGTGATGCCGCTCAGCAGCCGTCGTTGCTCCAGCGGCGGTGGCGGCGGCCTCATCGCCCTGGCACATGCTCCCCAGCGCGGCGTAGTCGCCGCAGTTCGACTAGTCTTGTGTTGTACCGGGCTGTACTCGGACGGCGACGGCGGCGACACCGCGCCCGAGCGAGGCGCTTCCGCCGCCGCCGCCGCCCTGTGCTGCGTGAAAATGGACGACGGCGTGCAGAGGCTCGTCGCCGCCGTTGTCGTGGTGGTGGTGGTGGTGGTGGTGGTGGTGGTGGTGGTGTTTCTGGCGGCGGTGTACGCGTCGTAGATGGCGGAGAGGGTGGCCGAGGACGACGACAAGGACCACGTCGACTGGCGGCGAATGTACCGGTCGTAGTTGGTGTGCCATGGCTCGGCGGCGGGGGGTGTTGCCGCGGCGGGGGGATCGTAGTCGGTGGTCGCCCAGGGCGGTTCGACGGGAGGAGGAGGAGGAGGCGGCGTTGCAGGACGGCGAAGAGAAGCGTACTCTGGCCGCGCCGGTGCCGGTGGTGCTCGGCGGTAGTTAGCGTTGGTTCTCTTTGCATGCGTCGCGGTGCCGCCGCCGCCGCCAAACGCCGTCCACGGCTCTGGAACGGCGCGGAGGCTCGCAGGCAGGTACTGCGAGTATCCCTCCTTTTTCGGCATCCTCTTCCTCCTCCGCCATCGCGTGGCCCCGCCGCGCCCATGCTCATCCTCATCCTCTTCCTCCTCGGTATCATCATCATCGCCATCATCACTTCGTATCAGCTCATCCACCTCCACCGGCATCGGCCACCCGCTTCGTGTATACTTTCTCGTCTGTTGCCCGCGGCAACCACTCACTTTCCTACCGCTCCCGCCGCCCGTCTGTAGCCGCACGAGCAGATTCACCATCATGTCGCTCTCGCTTCGCATGAATCGCCGCCGCCGCCGCGTGTAGCACACGTCGATCCACGCCTCTACCATGCGCAGCAGCGGCGGCGGCTCGTCGTCCTGCCCACCGCTCGCGAGCTCCCGCCGCGCCACCAAGCCCGTCCGCAGATCCATCAGGAACTGGACCGACCCGCCCACGACGGCGAGCTTGCACGCCGCGCAGCCGCGGTACCTCGCGCACGGGGGCACCTCCAGCTCCCCGATGCTCCTCCCCATCTCGTCCTCCCACTGCCTCCTCCCCATCCACAGCACCGCAATCTTGACGACGCTCTTCCGCCAGACCTCCGCCGCCGCCGCCGCCTCCTCTTCTTCCCTTGCTCTTCCCTTCTTCCGCTCTTCCGCCGCTGACCACCTCTTCCCCTTCCCACTCTCCGCCCACACCGTCGCCTCCTCCGCGACCAGCGCCATCAGCGCCATCAGCACGCGCGGGTCCAGCCTCTTGTGGCTCGGGCACAGCGCCGCCGCGCCCTCCGCTTCTAGCGTCTCCTGCGGCCGCCGCGCCAGCTCGCCGCGTCGGAAGAAGACGTCGCCGAGGAGCGAGAGCGTACGCGGGCGCCGCAGCGACATTTCATCGAGGTTGGCAATCTGCCGCTTTTGCCGGCGCAGCCAGCGCTGGCACGCGGCTTCCGTCTTGGGAGGCGAGGCGGTGGCGCGCGAGAAATAGAGGATGCGCGCGAGGGCCTCGACGGCGGGCTGCTCGAGGGCCACAAATGGCGCGGTGGTGTCGGGCGTCGCATCAATAGTGGTATGTGGCATCGAGTTGGTTGGGCGGCATCTACGCCCGAAGAGGATGGTGTTTAGTAGTGCGTGTAGATGAAGCATGATGAATGTTGAGCATCTACATGAGTTGAGAGACAGCAAATACTTATACAGATAAAGAGATGTCATCTTGTTTGATGATATGTGACAGCAAGTTCCAGGTTGGTTGTCACAAACGAACACTGTCTTTCTTGAGCGGTTTCGTCTTCATTGTTGGCGGTTGTACGGAGTAGGCTCACAACATGTGCCAAACGGCAAATTTCAGAAAAGATTCAGATGTGGCGGTACAGTGGTAGATCTCTTTTTGCGCTCACACGCAATGTTAGTCTTTGTTATTTATTCATAAGTGAATAGTATATGCCATGCGGAAAAGTCCTCATCCAGAAACATTTCTGCCGGCCACCTCCTGTCAAACTCCACCGCGCCAACACGAGCCTTTTTAACATCAAAGGACCGTCCATATATGCATGTGTTAGCAAGACCATGTCGCGCCTTGTCCAAAAAACACAGGGAACATCTCGATGCGTTGCCGTCGAGGCACAAGTATCAACAAAAAAAAAAAACCGATAGTAGATGTCGTGTCATCGTGAGTACGTAATCAAACTCCTGACCAGTGTAAAAAGAAATGGTGACCACCAGTGGTACATGACTGAATAAAACAAATGAAAGAAATGTGTGCAGCAAATGCAGAGAGTAGGGTTCAAAGAACGCCCGAGTAGCTGTAGCAGCTGCTGGCTAGGTACCAATTGCCAGCAACAACGCCCGCTACCGAATGCAGTCGGCGTTGAATTGCCGGTTAAAAAATACCCCTCCATAATCATTCAAAGATTGCTCATAGCAAATTTGTAAGTATCCAAGAGTATCCAAGCCACTAAGCGTTTTGGCCGTCTTGGCCCAAGCGCCTCTTTTCCATTCGAATTTTGGCGGCCTCTGTTCCGTCGTCGGGAGGTGCCATTTCTTTGAACCACGGGTGGTTCAGTGCTTCGCGGGCTGTTATGCGATGTGAAGGATCATAGACGAACATTTTCCGCAGCAAATCGTGAAAGTTTTTAAAGAATGTCGTATTCTTCGGAATTGTGTTCTGATATGGTCAGTGGTAGATTCAATGCGCGCTTTGGCAGGTTGGCAAACAAACATACATCAAGATTCTTCATGGCTCTAACAAAACGCTTTGAGCTTCGCGAGGTATCTGGGGTTGGATAGTCCAGTTTGAGTCGTTTAAAGTATCTGCTAGTGTGTTAGTTCAAGTCCCAAGGAACCGTGTAGAGCTACATACTTGGAAGCAGGATTGCTACCTGTCCGAGAGGACATTTTGTTGACGGCTTGGACCAGATGAGCATCTATGCGTTGGCCAATAACCGCTTCCATCATGGCAAGATGTTCCAAGTTGTCGTGTGTTTGGAATAGGGCATCACCTGTGAAAAATTCGACGAGAATGCACCCTATACTCCATATATCGCAAGGAAAAGACCAGCCGAGACCAAGAATGATTTCGGGGGCACGATAGTGACGGGTAGATACAACAGACGAATGATATTCGTCCTCGAACGTGGCAGAACCAAAGTCGATTAGTCGAATCTCAGTGTCGAGCAGCACCCGCCTTTGTGTGGCCTGCCGATTGATCGTTGTTGAGGCGGAGGGAATTTTTCTGTGATATGTAAATGTTTGATATGAATTGTCGTAAAGTAAAATGTTCTCAGGTTTGAGATCTGTATGTATTAAATTGAGGTCATGAAGAACTAGCAACTGTTAGTGACGAGCACCAAGTCGGGAAATACGGTACGTACAAGCAACGCTGGTAAGAAGTTGGCGAGCAAATTTTTGAATCTGGCTGTTAGGGAAAGGAACAAAGTGATTGCCTTTGAGGAAATCAAAGACACTTTGACCGAGAAGGTCCATGACGATGCATATATGACCGCGATAGTCGAAGCAGTCTCGTAAATGTATACAGCGGTTCCTATTTGTGGGGTCGTTTGCTTTCAGTGTGGCAAATACACGTAGCTCAATGCGTGAAGCGTCGCGATATTTCTGGACTGAGCGAATGATTTTGACAGCGACAGCCTCGTTTCGCCGGCGGTCGCGGGCCTGAACGACCTTGCCAAAAGTACCTTGGCCGAGGAGACATTTGATTTTATCTAATGTTGGTTCAGCATTGGCTTGAATCGATGGAAATGTCTGCGTCTGGGGGGGGGGCATCTTACACTTGTCGGTAAGGTCGGCGTCTTGTACGACGAGGTAATGACCGTCGTCGTCGTCGACCTTGACACTCTTGGATGGCTGGGGCTGGCAGACGGTTAGCGTTATATCCACAGCCACAGCATAAAAGAGGGTGTATACACACGTCGTGAACAACTCGAACGTATACGTCACCAGCCTTTTTAGGCGGGTATGGTGGTGGGACATAGGCTTCAAAGGGATGGCCGAGTCCTTCGATATCGCGGCGTTTGGCCTCGATGGCGACCTGTTGACGGGTGCGCTTTCTCTTGAGCGGGGCAGTGACGGGGTCGGGGTAGCCATTCGAAGACAACGAAGTGGCAGCAGTGGTATGAGCGGTGGATTGATGACCATCGCTAGACAAGGTCGAGGCACCTGGTGTAATGTTGTGATGGGGAGGGGTTGGGTGGGAGCCGTTGATCGGCTGTATGTGGTAGTGGACGGGCGGATTTGGATTGTCTCGACGACGACGCTTGGTCGGTTGCGGTTGTTGCAGTTGCTGGTGGCGAAGCACAGCACCATCGGGAGCGATGATGTGACTGCTGGTAGAATGGCCGTGGGTGAGTTTACGGCCTTGATTCGCCTCTGGCTCTGGGGTGTCGTCAATGACTATGATTTCCTTGGGGAGGCCGTTGCGGTAGAAGTTGTTCCAGTCGGGCTCTTTCGAGCGGCGACGCTTGCGAGACTCGGCCGTGGCCGTCATTGTAGCGCTGCTGCTGAACATGTTGGAAGCAAAACTGTCGTCGGGGCGGGTGGCCGAGGTGTAGCCGGGCGGATCGAGGTAAGCATGGGGAGGGGGAGGCGGCGGGTGGTCCAGGAGACCATGGGTCGAGGCCGAAGGGTCGTCGACGTGATGGCGACGCAGATGCAGCGGACTCGGGCGGGCGTAGGCGGGAAGCAGATGAGCGGTGCCGGCGACGGCGGGAGAGGGAGGGAGGAGGGCGCCCGAGGTGACGACGGGAGCAGCAGGACGGTAGGCTGGCGAAGCCGGGTACTGTTGTTGATGAGCGGCGTAGGGTGAGTGGTAATGGCGCGAATGGTGGTAGTGAGGGAGCGTGGCCGCCACGGCAGTCGCAGGCGTCGACATGCCGCTAGTGGTGCCGTGCAGTCAAGTCGTATAAACTGGTGAATTGTGCTTGTTCGACAAGAGCAGAGAGTCGTGAAGAGGGACGAAATGTCGTTGAAAAGACAAAGTTTTGGAGATGAAGCCGGAAGAGTCCGAGTCAAAATGCCGGGCTCGACTGGGGGGGTTATTTTTGGGAAACTGGAACAGGGCAAGCACGGGCCTGGGGATGGTGTGGGAGACTGAGAGTGCTGCTGGTAACCACCTAGGTAGGTACAGGTAGGCATTTGAGAGGTGCCAAGTAGCAGGAGTAACGAGGAGGCAGAGCCATTGGTGAAATAAGGTGAGTATTTACAATTTTAATTGTGACGTTTGTAGAGATGGGGCTTCTTGGTGGTGGCCGCACAATGGCAGTCTAGCGGTGATGTGATGGGATTGGATTGGATGTTTGTCCAGGTGCACTTGTGGTGTGCTGTGCTGGTGGCTGCAGGGCCAGAGCAAATGCTACAACTTAGCTGCATACCTAGGTACCTGGTATTTATTATCATAATGAACGAGGTATTTGCTGGCTTTTTTACTGGCTCGAATGGGTGTCATTGGATCATTGGATTGGTAGCAGTGCAATCTTTAGCGGGCTACCTAGAGTGGGCAGCGGACCAGAAATACATGGAAGGCAAAGCCCGCCAGCTGACAGTGGCAGTCATAGTGGCAACGGTGGCTAAAAGCAAAACGTCACCTGTCAAAGCATCATCAACCACGCGAATCCGCTTGCGACCAGTTTCAAGATACCAAGTTGATCAAGGAGAGGAAAAGAGGAAAATTACAGTGCGGCAAAGTGCGCATCGATTTTTACCCCAGGGATGTCCAGGCAGGCGGCTACGAGACATCAATAAACCACTTGACAGAATGAGGGGGAGGGGGCGGGCATGGCTGCATGTTTTAGGGTCAGTCTGTGTGGAATGTTGTCGAGGGGCGTTGGGGAGCCCCGAATTTTGCAACGTAAGATTTAAATTCTATTACGTAGACTATACCTTTTTTAGACTAGCGTCACACTAGTCACTAGTGCTATATTAGTATAACGCTAGTAAATTTTTTCTAACTAATTAGATACTAGAGTCTTACTAGCTACTATAATACTATAGCCTAATTTTTATAATAATAATAGTATACCCCTATTCCTCCTATTAATAATAATATAACTATAAAATAAAAACACTTAATACCCTTACTTCTTATAAGTTTCTAAATATTAATATAGCTCTTAATATACTCTAAGATTAGTAAAATCTACTTAGTTTTACTATTTTAAAATATAATAATAATTATAATTATAATAGCTATTAGTATTAAGTTTACTTTTAATATAATTAGGGTAGAGTATAATAAAATAAAAATTTTAAAATAAACTACTATAAAACTAACTTAAAGAAGATTAATTACCCTTTTAAAGGTATTATTAAATTCTCTAAGTTTAATAGAACCTATTCTATTAAAATTTAATATAATATATATAGTTATCTAGCCTTATTATTATTATTAAGTTTAGCTAAAATTTATTATTATACTTAAGTTAACTTTATAAAGAAAAATAGTAAAAAGAAACTCTATAACCTTATTATTACTAAAAGTACTAATAGTTAATTATCCTTAGGGGTTATTACTAGCTAATTAACTAAAGAGAATCTTAGTCTTATAATTACTATATAAAATATTTAAGTAATCTAGGAAGAGATTAGCTATATTAAGTATAGTATTAGTACCTTAATATAGGCTTTCTTTAATATCCTTAAGAATAATACTAAGGTTTTTTACTATAATATCTTCTATAGGCCTAATAGGTATATTTCTTATATATTTTAGGTCTATTAGGACTATATTAAGTATTAGTAAAGAAATCCTAAGCTTCTAATTATAAATAACACTTATAAAGTTAATTATTTTAATATACTATTACTTTAAATTAATAGTATTATATCCCTCTATACTATCTTCTCTATAGTATTTAGTATAATATTAAAAGAAGATTTAGATAACTTTAAATAGTAATTAGAGTAACTTTAAGTGGTTACTAATAAGGCTAGTATCTAGTATTTAGATATTATTATTACTAACTATAATTATACCCTTAAAAGAGCTCTTTAAAACATCTTTCTTACCACCTAATAGTAAATTTATATATAGTATATTAGTAAGAATATTCTATATAATACTAAGGTTAAGTAGCTTAGTTACTAGAAAGATATAAGTAACCTACCTAATAAGGCTTAGCTCTAGGAAGCTCTTAATAAGATTATATCGCCTCCTAATAATACTAATAAACTAGCGTGTCTACCTTACTAAGGTAGCTAAAGAGTAGCCGCTAGATTAAATTTATAGAGAAATACCTACTAAACATATCTTCTAACCCCTCTAGATATATTAGCCTTAAGCTAAGCCTAGCCACTACCTTATAGCTTAAATAACACTAATAAGATATTTTCTAACTAGTAGAGCCTTATCTATAGCCTTATTATAGAAGATAAATTTCTTTATAAATAAGATAAGTTTTATAATAAATAAGTATACTAGTAAGGTTAGAATTTAATTCTTTATTAAATAATATAACTTTTACTAATTTTTTTATTAGATATCCTTAAGTATTTATATTAAATATATATACTAATCTAATACTAATTTATAACCTTTATAACTTAAAAATATTATAATTATAGTATTATTATAAGCTTATAAACTAAAAATAATTACTTAGAGCTTAAGAATTATATTAAGAACTAATTAGTTAACCTTTTTATAATATATAATAAAATTATTTATATAATTATAATATAAATTATATAATATAAGTATAAATTTAACTACTAACTTTCTAAAAGGTATATTAACTAAGATAATTATCTTTAGTTATTATTACTTATAAAGAAAATTAGTTAGAAAGTAGTAAATAAGATTATTAAATAAGTTAATAAAGCTACTAAGTTATTAAAGAATTCTATAATAAGCTAGGTATATTATACTTATACTAATAGCTTTACTACTTAATAAGGGCTTCTATATTACTATTTAATAGTAAATTTATTAGAGAGTAGCTAAGATATTACCCTTAATAACCTCTATTACTATTAGTGGCTTTAGGCTAGTAACTTATAGTAAGAGGCTATCTTTACCTATAAATTTAAGTTAAACCCTTACCTAGTGCGCTAGGTATAGAATAACACTAAGCTAGCGCTAATAGCTACCTCTAGCCGTAAGCTAAGCTACTAGGAGGGCTCTAAAGCCGCCTTAAGAGCTTCGCTAGCGCTAGAGAGCTCTATTAACTAGCGTAGAGGCTCTAGGGCCTCTAGTAAAGGCAGCTAACACAGTAGCAGCGCTAGTAGCGTTAGTGCTTATAAGAGGCGTTAATTAGTAGCTATATAAGAGCTTATTAATTTATTTATAATAGCCTTAGAGGTATATATTAAAGAGTAGTGTGATAGATAGGGAGAACCACCAGAAAACCCACAGCAATAAGGTGCCACACACAAGAGCTTCTGTAGTCCACAATGCAAAGAAAGGTTATTGTCCCTCTAAGGGTTAGTGTGTGCATATAAAACGATTAAAGTAGGTTTGATTAGGAGCATCGAATTATCGGAAATGTAAAATCGTAAAGGAGAAAGATGTAGTCGCATCTAGCTCGAACGCAGAAAAGTCGCTACGGGAAGCGACACATAGTCAACAATCAAAAGAACACCCGAATGGGGTCCTAATTATAAGGTCAATATCAGAAATAAAATATGAAAAAGGCGAAAAAGTTATTTTTATTATTTTTAGGGGAGGCGCGCTCTTTTATTAGTAGTGCCTATTGCGCAGCGTACCATGGGGACCATTTCGGACCCAACACAGTAGCTAGTCTATCCCCTAGGGGCTTAAGTAATATAAGTTATTACTATACTTATTAATTATAGTTATATTTAGCCTCCTCTAATATCTTCTTTATCTTAGGTTACTTATTCCTTTAGACTATTATAGGCTTTTTTAATACTCTTATAGTAGCCTTAATAGCTACCTTAATAGGTATTATATCTTTAATTCTATTATTAGCTTAGGCTAAATTATTAAAAAACTATAGTAAAATTATATTATATATATAATATAGGCTTCTTCTAATCTATATATAATTCCCTATAAAATTATATAGGGACCTTATATAGGTATTCTAAATTAAGTATAGTCTATATAATAAAATTTAAATCTTACGTTATAAAATTCGGGGCTCGGCGTTGGGAGGTGGGAGGGTGGCCTGCCAGAAGAGGAGGGCTGCCTAGGTACCTACTGGCTAGCGCTTCAAGCCTGTAGCCAGAAAAATGAAAAAAAGTCAAAGAAGAAGCAACTCGAAGAGGAAAGAGCCAGAATAGGGGCATCTTGACTCTTGTGTGCACGTTGACGGTGCGGCGACCCGCAGGAGGGACTTGTAAGCGCACTGGAGAGTGCATGCACGCACGCCCAAGCAGCAGTACGTGCAGTACCAAGCGAAGGGTCCATGTGGGGGACTAAAAGAAACGACCGATTTTGAGAAGCAGCTCACTTCTAAAATACCATTCTTATATATTTAAAAAAAAAAAAAAAATTTCTGTAGGCTTTGAATTGATTTAATATCGATCCTAGATCTTTCAAGGTTCTTCATTAGCTTCTTCTGGTGCGTAGCTGTGATGAAGAATACAGCATTAATAATGAGCGAGTGGCGTTTTTTTTCTCTTCCCCTTTGGCACCTCTACTTGATACACGATGTGGCGTATGCCAGCTCGTCAAATCGCTGCGGAAACGGGCGCACAACTTTTTAGACACAAACGACGACAAAATACTTTCTCAGCTTCAGCTTTTTCAGCAAAAAAAAAAAAAAAAAAAAAAAAAAACCCCCCCCCCCCCCCCCCCCCCGCGCCGTTATGAGATGGGATGTGGTATATTGTCGAGAGGAGGCAACACTGACATGCAACATCTCCACTGGCACGGATGTATAAACGCATTGGGTTATAGGTGGGCACGACTGGACAGTTACCATTCTAGAATACATGAGATGGTTTTTGATACGTATTGTCAGCGATTTTCTTGTCATGCAAGTCATCAAATATAAACACATAAAATGCCGGCGCTGTATAGAAGACAAAAGAAAAGGCGGCACCCGCCGCCTCATGCAAGACCCGATTAAAAAACAAGTCCACACCAAATGTACTTTTCTCCTAAAACACCCCTTCCCCACGCTCGTTTCTTGAAGAGCGAATGACGGCAGACAGCAGAGAAGAGACGATGGAGACGCGAACAGAAATCGACCGGGGAATTGCCCATTTTTGGCTGCAGCCAGATGGGTAGACGCAATATCGCGCCCTCTTCCCGAGCCAAAGCCTCCCCCTTCCGCCCCCCCGCCCCTGGGCGACGCCTCAACTGGATCAGGCTGAAGAAAAAAAGAGCAACAAGGGTCTCCACGCGTGAAACGGCTTACCGACCCGGGGGGGGGCGTTGTCGACTCCGCTCTTTTCCAGAAGAAAGGAAAAAAAGAAAGCAGAATTCGTCAACTTGCAAGGGTTCTTCTGCACGTCTTGCAGATACAAGTCTAGAACCCTCGGCCGGGATAGATCCCGGACTGTTTTCCCCCATTCGGCTTTTTTTATTTGCTGCTATTTGCGTACCCCCCTCTTCGGTCGGACGAGGCGAGAGAGTATCTGTAAGGGGGGGGGGGGGGTGGAAGAGAGGAGCGCGCATGTCCGTGTTTCCCGCAGGGCGCCGTCTTTTGTTATGCAGGTAAAGCCCAGTTATCATTTTCTTTGGGGGCTAGGGGAGGAAAGGAGTAGAAGAACGAGGTAGGGCCGAGGAGCAAAAAACGAAGGGAAAAAAAAGAGGAACTGAGGCGTACGGCGCAGGATATGCGACGGCCATGGGCCATCTGCAATGGGCGGAACACGCCCTTTCTGCTCAACTCGGAGCGAGCCGTCACAAGAGCTGTCGCACGCACAACCAAACCTGTTGTTCAGGAGGAACAGAGGAAGTAATAGTATTCCGCGGCCAGGGAAACAAAGTCTCGTGGCCTCGACCTCTTCTTCTCATTTTCTTTCTTTCTTCGCCTTCGTGGAAACTGCTTTCCTTTCAGCTTACGCGCACTCGAGCTCTTCCGGCGCCACGTTCCAGTCCTCCTCCTCGCTCCAGACGGGCGCGACCGTGAAGCGGCCCATGATCTTGCCCATGCCAACGCAGTCGCCGCCCGTCGGGCGCGCCGACGCCGCAGCGCTGACGACGGGCTTCTCGTCGCTCTCCTCGACGATGACAGCCGTCGTTAAAAAGTTCATGCCGGCGGCCGGGCTCATCTCGAGGACGTGGCCGCCCCAGTCCAGCTCGACTTTGCCTGACCGGCGCACGTTGAGGCGCCCAATCATGCCGCCCTGCGACAGAAACTGCGACTTGAAGCCGTGCTTGAGCTCGGCCTGCGCGCGCTCCTCTTCCGTCTCCTCCTCGGAATCGTCATCGTCGTCATCGTCGGCGGCGGCGTTTTCGCCGGTCAGATCTACGGCTGTGCTGTCCGTGATGGCGGGAATGTCGTCCCCTCTGACCCCCGAGGTTTCTGCCTTGACCTTGGCTGGCCCTTGCGGCGTGCTGCTCTCCCTGAGCGGCGGCATCAGAGGAGGGAACTGGAACAAGTAAAGACGGCCGTCCTTGTTGGCGAGCTCGGGCGCGCTCTCGCCGCTGACAGACACGGCACCAAGCTCCCGAGCTAGTAGATCCAGATCTGATTGAATCATCTTGCTCTCGGGGTCCTGGGGCAGAACCTTCTTGACCTTTGCTGGTACCGCAGTAGCAGTCTTATCTTCCACCTCGGGAACCGCCTCAAGGTCGACATCCATGGAGTCTTCTGCTTCAGGCTCTTCCTTGATTACAGGTTTAGAGCCCATAGCCCAAATACCCTCCTCGGGCTCGTCTGGAGGCGGCAGCGTCCCCGACTCCCCATCTACCCAGAGGCTCTCCTCCTCACCGGTAGCATTCTCCTTTGCTTCCAGTTCAGCCGTTGTAGCCACGACGATCCCGGCCTCCTTGTGCTCCTTGCGATATATACCCATGGGCATTTTGCTAGAGTCCTTGGAGCTAAGAGCGACAATCATGGCTTCGTCTTCGCTGTCCAACTCCTCCTCGGGCGACATAATGTGTAGTTTATCGGCGTTGATTCGCGCTTCTCTGTAGATGTCTCGGCCTTGTGCGAAGTTGGGGCCCTTAGACTCATACTTCATCCCGCGGCCGCCAAAGCCGCCGCCACCGCCGATGCCACCGGCACTACCACCAAACCACCCGCTACCACCTCTGCTTGGGCCTGTCTTTTGCATCAGAGCTCTGTTCAAAAAGTCGGTACCACGCTGATAGACTTACCACCTCCGATGCCCGAGGAAAATGGACCGCTGGCCCCCGAAATAATGCGACCGAAACCTCCTCTTCCCATAGTGTCACCGCGACTTCGTTTGCTGCGGAAACGTGAGCGCCCACGGGCTCTACGCTCTTCAGCAGCACGCTCGCTCGCCTTCTTCTCCTCCTGCCGCGCCAGGCTATCTCGCTCGGCCTCGTCTCGACGAACATTTCTTGGCCGGAATCGTCCCGCAGCTAGGGCTCGTGTACCTCGCGTGGCAGCTCCGCGTCGTGCAGTTGTCGTCTCGCTGGAGGAAGCTGCCGGAGCGTCAGTGGACGTTGGTGTGGGCGCTGGCGCTGGCGCATCGGTTGCTGGTCGTTCGGTGCCGCCGCTGGACGCCCCTCGGCGGGTGCCGCGGGCTGGTGCTCTTCCGCGAACCATGTTGACGAGAGTCGCGAAAGTATCAAAGCAAAAATGATGGCGTCAATGGGCAGATAGCTGGGGAAGAGAACAAATGAAGCTGGACGAAGCTTGGGAAAATTTAGGCGGTGGAGTGAAGAATTGGTGGGGCTGGATTCTGCCATCCGGTGGGCAAGTTGATGGCATCTTACAGCGCATCGCCCACTAAAACGCAGGCAGTAAAATCTAAGTTAAAATCGGATGGTGATGATCGATTGATGGTATGCGCATGAAAGCGAGGAAAATGAATGAATATTACACAATGGAAGATGAAGGACGAACAATCTTCTAGTCAATTCGAGCATCTCGAAGCATTTACGCCAACAACTATATGCGGTATCCAACTACATCTGTGCTATATGGGTATCAAGAAGAAACGCGCCAATGTAGGATCTATCGAACACACATCAAGGCATCTTCTCCGAAAGTGGCTTCTATACTGCCTTCTCTGAGAAGCATCGATCCTATCCATTCTCGGCCAGATTCTACTGCCGTCGCGGCAAACTTGACCACAACGCAGCCACGGACATTGGCAGCCGACCACAACACCCCTTCCACCGTCTCCAAATCGATTCTCCAGGAGCGCCATTTCTCGTGTTCCGTCATGCTGTCATCTTGGGCTTTGCGAGCTTCGGCCGTGCGGAAGTCTCTGGAGCCCAGTCGAGGTAGAGCGGCGAATTCGGTCAGGAAGAAGTCGCCCAGAGACTTCATGAGATCTCCCCGTAGAATAAGAGTACCGAAAATTCCGTTCTTGTGCATGACTTCGCGCAAGGGCCCATCGCTCGAGGAACCGCCATCTCCGGAAAGAATGACCTTGTCCCGGACCAGCAGCCTGCCTTTGCCTGCACCGTCCTGCAGCCACACCTCGTTGCGGCCTGTCCACTGCACAAAGCTCCAATCCTCGCCTCTTGCGGTTCTCCCCTGGGTAACCCAATCCAACAGACAGAGCGATGAGCTTGGCCTTGTATTGAAAATCTGCGTCTGCGAGTAGACACTCCCTTCGAACGGCTGAACGGGATCCGGAAGAAGGCACATGGCAGCACCCGCCTCAATCTCAACGCGCATGACCTGACTAGTCAAGACAGATGGTGACGGAGATTTGAAGACTTTGGTGTGTCCCTGTGTCACTAGGCTGAGTTTTGAGCTTTTTTTGACCTTGACGGAAAGGTCGACTGAGTCGCCGCCGACCAGGCCACCACCGTACGAGAGCAAAAAAACGAGGACGCTGCTCTGATCGCTGGAAGGAGACGGCGAAATGAGCTTGAGAGGATATTGATATTGCATGATTTCGAGCCCCGTGCCGCCGGAAGGCAGTGGTCCGGCCACGATGCTACCTCCTCCTGCGGTGGCCGTGGACTTGGGGAAAGGCGAGGCCATTTCGGAGGGCTGCCTGACGTTCGCGAAATCGGAGCCAACCCTGTCTGAACATTCCGATATAAAGAGGCTGAAGATGGTAAATGATCAGTGAATTCGTCAGTACGCTCGAGGGCTTCAGGCCGTCAATGCATGGCTGTTGGTGTTGATGATGCTGATGCCGAAACCGAAACCGGAGGCATTTGATTGGTGCTGCACACCGTCCTATCTTGAGGGGCGACCACGCCGATTTATAGTTTCCTCGACCACCATTTTAGACCCCATCACAGGAAAGTTTATGCGCAGACATCATGTTCCATCACAAGTCATTGAATCGACCTATTTTTTGTTCCGACACGCAAAAAAGCTCTCGTTGTAAATGGGCTTTTTAAGTGCAGATCGGTGCTCTCAACCATTGCTGACAAGTACTTTGCAACAATGCGCGCCATGTTCTGCGGTACTTCGGGACTAGCCGTGTTGATAATGACCTTAAAATTGTTACTTAGATTAGAAGCTTGTCACATCATGATGGGTCACAAGATTGCCGACAAACCAAGGCGTGGCTGTTTATATCGCTATTGCAAGCTCATCAACGACTTGCGACTTGTGACGTTGGTGCCCCTCGAAGATGAAGTCAAGCGAATAAAGACCGTACGCCACATAGCGCAAAGGACTGACCAACACGGCTCTTTGTTGCGCACGACTTGTTTTGGTGCCTACAAAAGATCACTGCCATGATCCAAAGTTGTAGGATCTCGCACGGCAGCTAAAGGTAAACCAGCCAAATCGTCAACGACCGTTTGCACAGACCTACCGCGTCTGCAAATTTCGTGCAATCCTAGGTCAGGTTCCGATGCATGACGCCGACAATCTATGCTCGTAGCCCCTTGCTGTCCTGTACGGAGCTCGAGATCTCGTGCCCTGAGGTTGGACTGCACCGAGCAGCTTTTCAATTTAGCTTACAGCGGCCAAAGTTCCATGCCACCGCTTTCAAGATTGACAATAAGTGTCATGAATCCCAGGGGCCTCTTCAACTTGTCTTGATTTATGACATGAGTGCTTGACGAGGGCGATGTCTAGGTGCTTGGATCACATGGGTGTGTTATTGTTCTCTGACCATCGCGTCAAGAAACGAAACAAGGTACAAAATCTCTGCAAATACTACAGTCTGGAATCGAGAAAAAGGCGTATTAAGCAGCTGGGTTTCGCCAACAACGACAGAACTGGCACCTTGAGGCACTGTCGAAGTCGCCGACGGCCCACAAGGCTGGCGTTGGGCTTTTGGTGCTTTCAGCATCGTTGTTCCCGTTGTCGTAGCATCCATATTTTTCTTGTTTCTATACAATCATCGCAAGGCCAAGAGAATGGGAGCTCTGCCCCCAAGGCAGCCCAGCGGACGCACTCTACTGCAATCTGTCAAGTACTACGCGGTTCAGTTTGACCTTTTTGGCATCCTACTTGCTGCAACCGGCATGGCGCTACTTCTGGTCCCGTTAAACATTTATTCCTACCAGAAGGAGGGGTGGCACTCTCCCATGATCATCTGCAGGCTCGTCTTTGGCATCGTGATCATCGTCTTGTTCGCTCTCTACGAAAAGTATCTTGCTCCCGTCAAGTTTATCCCTTTTGAACTCCTTGTGGACCGCACTATTATCGGCGCCTGCCTTACTGTATCCCTATCATTCATATCCTTCTACATTTGGTCGGCCTTGTTCTCCTCGTTTCTCCAGGTCGTCACCGGGGCGTCCATTGTGCAGGCGACGTGGGTGGGCCGCATTTACAACATCGGAAGTTGCTTCTGGGGATTGATTGTCGGTGTACTCATTCGCTGGACCGGACGTTTCAAGGGACTTTCGCTCTACTTTGGCGTGCCGTTGTAGATCCTGGGCGCTGGTTTGATGATTTACTTTTGCCAACCCGGCAAACCTCTTGGGTATATCGCCATGGCGCAAATATCCATCGCTGTGGCGGGCGGAACCCTGGTAATTTGCGAACAATTGAACAAATTATCATCATGGCCGCTGTCGCCCATAATCATGTCGCTGTTGTCCTGGCACTGCTTGCCATGTTCTCCTCCATCGGTGGTGCCATTGGAAGCACCGTCTCTGCGGCCATATGGACCGGTGTCTTTGCCAAAAAGGTGCAGGAGTATCTCCCAGCAGAGGCAAAACAGGATGCTCCTTTGATTATCGCGAGTTTACCCAAGCAGCTGTCGTACCCTGTGGGCTCCGCAATTCGGTTGGCCATCGATAAGGTGTATGGCGATGCTCAGGAATCATGATGATCTCAGCGACGTCCGTCTTGATTCACCATCTTTACAGTTGCCATGTGGCGTGATTTGAAGGTCAAGGACTTTAATCGTAGGTCTAATGTTAAAAACTGAGAGCTTGTTGCGCATTCATTTGAACGAGGGAAGCCATCGCAAACTGTGTCGGGCGAAGGGTGAGAGTAGGTCTTGTCTCAGATAGTTGACTTGAGTTTATGTGGCGCACAGTCTATTTTGACCAATTGTAAACATATGTAGAAGCATCTCTCGGTGAGTTCAGTTTCGCGGTTGTCTGGTGTAGTATCAGAGATGGCAGGCCGAGGCGGTCTTTTTGTCAGGATCCGATTAGCGGGGCATTGGCACCCCACTCAGCCAAGAACGAATCAGAAAACGGAGACGAGGACAATGCCCCGTTAAGTGACTGGTACCTTGGTTTCTGTGGTGTTTGTATGGAGGTATATGTATCTATATATTAACCGTCAATCATCCGACAGGCCAGTGAGGATCATTGGCCCACAAATAACTGCTCCCCTGCTGGCGAACAGTCCCCTGGTAGCTTAACGACTCCAAGACGCCAAAGACGCGCCGGTCGCAGCAAACATCCGTCGCGCGCCTCGCGATCGCACACTTTACTCCCACACTACATCGACGTTCCTGCTGTTGTCGCATAGCCGACACTGACAGACGCACGAAATATAATGGAGAACGACACAGCGGCTTCCAGCCAGGATGGCGATGCGCCCCGCCGATCTGGACGCGTCGTCAAAGTTCCCGAGAAGTGGGAGCCAGAGGCGTCCGCGCACGTGGCTTCAACCAAGCGCAAACGCGGCGGCGAGGGCGAGGGGGGAGACGACGATCTCGAATCCGACGAACACGAAAGCGGTGAGGATGAGGACCACGGCGACGAGGACCATCCCGCTCCCCGGTCGCGACGAGCTGGTGGCGCCGGCCGCCAAAAGAAACCCTCTCTTAAGAAGCCCAAGATCAATGGCGCCGGCGGCCACACAGCGCGTATTCCCAGCAGACCAAAGAAGACTGTCCGAATTGAAGCAGGGACAAAGGGCACGGGTCTGTTCGGTACGCTATTTCTCACCGCACTCACTCCTCACTGGGCTAACACGCTCGATAGTGGACATTTTTGGCTCTGGAGAGCCTTCACAGACCGTCGCCCACCAATGGCTCGAAAGATACAAGGCAGACAATGCTGCTGCTCTAAGTGACCTAGTCAACTGTATTCTGCAATGCGCTGGCTGCGACCTCGAAGTCACGCCTGACGACATTCGCGACCCCGAAAATATCCCCAATCGACTTGTCGACCTTCAAGGCATCTATCAAGAGGTATATGTCACAGAAACAAATTTTCATGCCCATTATATGCTGACACTTGGTAGCAAAATATTCTCGAATACCCTCTCATTTCTCGAGCCAAAGGTACACGATCGTTCCGGGACCTTCTCGTCACCTTCTTCCATGCCCTTATCGCCCTGCTTCACGACACGGACATCATGTACCAGGATACAGAGCTGATGGAAAACCTTCATGCTTGGCTGGCTAGTATGTCATCATCTTCACTGCGACCGTTTCGCCACACCGCCACAACCATCGCATTGGCGGCCCAGACCGGACTTGTCGATGTAGCCGGAACGCTCGATCGTCGCATTGCCAACATCGAGCAACAGTTACAAGCCGCTAAGCGCGGCAAGAACAAGTCCAAGACTGCGGAAGTGCAGCGCAACTTGGAGGAAGCAAATAGCCACCGAATCGTTTGCAGCGAAGCCATTCAGTCCTATTTCGATACCGTTTTTGTACATCGCTACCGTGATGTTGACCCCAAAATCCGCACCGAATGCGTCGAGGCTCTTGGTTCCTGGATCTGGGATCTTCCTACCGTCTTCATGGAGCCTGGATACCTCCGCTATTTGGGATGGATGCTGTCCGACGTCAACGCTCCCACTCGACTCGAAGTTTTGCGTCAGCTGTGGAAGGTCTTCAAGCGCAGCGCCCAACAGCTTATCCACTTCATCGATCGATTCCGCCCGCGACTGATTGAAATAGCCACGCTCGACTCCGAAATTTCCGTACGAGTGACTGCCATCTCGGTCATTGACACACTGCGCGCCGCTGCTCTTCTCGAACCCAGTGAGATTGACGCCATTGGCAGGCTCGTTTTCGACAATGAAATCAGAATACGCAAGGCTGTCGTAAATTTCTTTGGCGCTTGTGTTGAGGATGTGAAGGAAGGCAAGGTGGAAGAGCTTGGTGGCCAAGATGCCCTGGACGAGATTGATGCAGGCGATGAGGAAGATTTTGAATCGCCACGCAAAGAGTGGCTGGACATCAAGTGCCTTGCTGAAACCCTAGCCATCTACAATGCACAGGTGGATGAGGCGCAACAGAATAATGGTTCCATTGGCACCGAAGTTTCCTTGGATCTCATTGAGTCTGTTGTACCCGAGACGAGGATAACACTTGCTGCGCAGGCCCTTTACGAGAAGATACCCGAAATCAAGTCCTGGGAGATCTTGGCTGGATATCTTCTCTTCGATCACTCGACAAGCACAAAGTCGCGTAACAAAGCCAAGGGCAAGAGCGCGTCTCCAGAGGCTGCTTTCAAGAAAGCCATTGCGCCACTGAGGGAAGAAGAATCCATTCTTCTCGAAGTTCTTAGCTCTGGTATCAGATCCTCCCTTACACATTCTGGAGGTGACGTTGATCGCAGCCGACGAAGAGGGAATCGTGAAGCTGCTGATGCTCAAGAGGACATTGCAGTTGAACTCGCCAGTATCATTCCGAAACTTCTTAGCAAGTTTGGCGCCGAGCCCGAAACGGCTGCCATCGTCTTGCGTTTGGAGCACAACCTCGACCTCGACGTTTTCCAGCAGCTTCGCCAAGACTCGAGCAAATATGAAAGGCTGCTGGACGAAATAAGCACACAATTCATTAGACACGACGATAAGAGAGTCTTGTCAGAAGCTGCTGCTGCGTTGCTCCATGCCCGTCAATATGACGAACTGGAAGAGCTCACTGACAGCAAGCTGTCCCTTCTGTGGGACAATGTCATGGACGCGCTGCGCAATGTCAGCAATACGTGCGAACTCTCTGTTCGCGGAAACCTCGCGGCAGCGCCCCTTGACCAATTATCAACGCTGTTGATGAAAATTAGCAAGCTGGCTAGTATTGCGGATTGCGTGGATGTCTTGGAAGCCGAGCCGAGGTCTACGAATGCAGACTCATCGGCGATCCAGACCCTCATCAACATTGTCCATCGCGGTAAATACGAGCCACAGGAGGACGAGATTGATGATTTGGAGGATGAGGTTGTGACGCTCGCGATCACGGCCTGCCAGTTCTATTTCATGTGGAAAATCCGCTCTCTATCAAAGCGACTGGCAGCTGGTGTCGGGTTTCCCGACGCTGAGATTGACCGTTGCTCTGTCCTTCGCCAATCCTACCGCCGTCACGTCATTGAGACGTTCTCGTCTCGCGCTGCCATCGATCAATTGCGTCTTTTTGCGACCGGCAGCCTCTGCGACTTGCATCTCTCTTTTGCAACACTTCGGCCCAGGATCAATGCGCTCCGAAGCTCTGGCGAGCCAGCCCGCGCCGACATGTTCAGAGTTCTCATCCTGCAGATCGAGCCTGGCCTGGTACCCGAACTGACGTCCATCTTTGACGGCGCCGAGAAGCAATTCGCCAAAAAGTCCAAAAAGGACAAGGCGCTTAACGAGCCAGCCGACGACGAGGACCCCATGTCCGACGAAGAAGAGGACGATGACGAGGACGACGAGGACGCCGAGCTCACCCCCGAGCAGCGCCTCGCCAACGAGCTACGGGCCGAAAAGTCGCTCTGCGAGTTGACGGCCAAGTATGTGCTCGCCATCAGCGGCCGCCTCATCGACGACCGTGGCGGGCTCGTAAACAAGCTGCGCCGCCGCCTGCTCCGCAATCAAACCAAGCTTGGCAACAACTTCAAGGAGGTGGTAGCGTTTCTCGACGAGGACAAGATGGCGCGCGCGGCGAAAAAGGCCGCGCCCAAGCCCAGCAGCACCCACAAGCCCGCCGAGAAGGAGACGACGCCGGCGGCGCAGGACCTCGACAACATGTTTGAGGAGGAGCCCGAGCCCGAGGAGGGATCGCGTGAGGACCTGCGCCGCAAGGGCCTGCTCGAGGACGATCCGATTGACGATGACGACGACGACGATCAAGGCCAACAAGACAGCCGCTTCGAGGACGATGTCCTAGGTGATTAGCCGCTGGTTTTGTTGACAGGGTATAAAAAAACAGAACAAAGCAAGAAAATGTTGAGATTAAAAAAAAAAAAAGAACAAGGATTAACGACGGTGCAAAACTGGGCGATGCTTGGAGAGCGAAATGTTGCATCAAGTAGCAACGAAGAGAAACTCAAAGGGGAGTTGAGCCGACATTGCTTTGGTCAGAAATTTTGTCACGCTGCGAAACAAGGAAGAAGATACGACTCCGTATATCAGGGATCTACTCTTCTTGGTTTCTTATCTGTGACCTGAACCCTTTTTTCCCACATACGGGCCCTCTCTTTTGCCCTGCTTCTTCTGTTGTATAATGTTCAACTTTTTCTTCTTTGCAAAAAAAAAAAAAAAAAAGGCCTAGGCAACGGGGTGGTCTCGTATTTGCGGATTTTTGTTCTGTTTTGCGTTTCCATTTGTGATTCAGGATGCGGGCTTTCTCATGACTATTGTTCGTGTTGGCTGTATGCGCGCGCTTCATTTTTTATAGTATACTCCCTTTTTTTTAAACTTTTTTTCTTCTTCTTTCAGGCTGGCGGAGTGTCTTTTGTGTAATGAGAAGAGTTGATTTGTCGCGCAACGGTGTTTACACTGAAGTCGGCGCCATGCATGCATACGTTTTGTTGGTTTCTGCATTATAGCTTTATACTCCATCTAACAGAGGAATGCTGAAATCTTGTGGATTATGATGGTATATCTTGAATGATAAATAAGGGATTGTGCATGACGCCTACTCTGCCTTGACCACATCTTACAGGGAAATCTGCGTCCCAAACAGACCGTACATGCGTTGCCAGCGCTTGCCCTCACCCGCGTCGGCTTTGGCCTCGTCTGCTTCCCGCAGTTTGACACCGTACTGCTTAATGCAGCACGTGAATGGGAGATTAGTTGGCACCACGGCCGCGCTGGCTTCTTCATCGTCGCTGTCCGCTGGCGGCTTGTTGGCGCGGGCCTGCTTCTCCGCCTTTTCTATGCGCAGCAGCGTCTGCGTCTTGCGCTCTTCCAGGTCGCCCCAGAGGTGAAACAGCTTCTCGCGCAGCTTCGACAGCGTCACCTTGCTGTTACGGAGATCGCATGCATTCATATTCAACAGACACTGCGCGGCGTGGTTGTCGACGGTGACCCAGACCTTGTCCTTGGGTTCCGTCTCCGAATCTCGGACGTCCTCTAGAAGCAGACAGAAGCGCCACTGCCATTCGGCAATCTTTTCGGATGAGACAAATCGATCCATGTTGCAAGCCTCCTTGTCGTCTGACGACTCGGGTTCTGGGGGGTCAGACAAAGCATCGTATATGTTGCCTTTGCGTTTTGGATATGCAAAATCTTCGAGCCTGTGAGGGAGATAGTCCTTGACGCGGACACTCGCACGGTAATTGGCGTTGATAAAGGGAAGTGACAATTTGGCAGCGTCGTTGCCGATCAGAGTTTCAAAGTAAATTTGTTCCAGCAGTTCTGGTACGGTGCTGAGTCGTTGCTTCTCATTTTCACACTTGACTGCGACATGATCGTTAGTTGAGGTGCAGTCGGCAGAAAAACAAGAACTGACTGGTAGGGTTGAATTTGACTTTGGGAACAACTGGTTCAGGCGTGGGGAGTTGGTCGTTCTCCGAGTTGGGCTTAACTACTGCGGCATTCCCAGCAGCCTGCCGTTTCTCAGCTCGTCTTGCTCTCGAGTTTTTTTTACGAGGTTCTGAATCATCTTGCAGCGCTGCTCGCCGTTTCTGACCAGCCTTGGCAGCGTCGGCCAACGACTTGAGCTGTTTCTTCTTCACCAAATCATAGTTTCGGCGTCGGCGAATCGTCTCCTTCAATCGGGAATCCATGGAATCGCCATCTTCGTGGGGATCGAGCACCGAGATGTGGATTTTGTTTGGATACAGCCTGTCTCCGCGAAGAAAGCCCTCCAGGTTGCTGCTGTTACGACCAAACTTGATTTGCAGATTTCGAATAGAGACCCAGGAGCCAACAGATATGTCGTTGGCCCTGATTGCATCTGCGTGCGGCTGCCAGCATGTGATCTGCATGCTGTGCTTGCCGTACGGGCCGCTCCAGTCACCGTTTGGAGTGTTGGAGCCAACGACGTAATTGTATGGGTCAGAGGGCGCATGAGATTCAAGGCCTTGTATGGAAAAGTTGAAGAAATTTGGATGCTCCGTGTAGTCGGATATCCACAGACTGAACCTGTCCCCCAAGTCGTACGGCTTTTTGACTACTTCAGCAATGACGTTGACAAAGCGATCGCTTGCTACGTCTTTGAGGAGGCTGAATCTTTTGTTGTTGGAATTCACGGACATTTCCATTTTGGAATGGTACTCAGCGGCTGTTGGTACCCTTTTCTTATCGAGTCGATGGTAGAAGGCTGATACATGGGCAAAGTCAGTCTTTGTAAGAACCGCGCTCGCTTTCTTGACAAGTGGTTGCAAGGCATCTTGTGCGTCTTGCGGAGGCTTTGGAATACTCGAAGCCGCAAATACATATATGTCAGTGCGCCAATTCGTCATCAGAGAATATTCGGATTGGTATGATTGGACCTGCCAGTACGGTCAGCGCGGCTAGCCGAGAATGGGGGCCATGTCAGCCCACCTTTGCGCCCAGAATGACGACAACATCGCCACAAGAAGGAACTGGCATGTCCTTAGGATCACCAAAGAGATTCAGGGTTAATGACTTGAGGTCGTCATCCTGAGTAGATTCGTCGTAAAAGCGGATCTGGGCTTTGAAATCTGGGATTTATGTTGATCAATACTTGCGAGGAGGCTGGCAAAGGAACTGAGATGGCATACCATCTCGCTTCGTTGGAATTGGAGCTCTGAAATCTACGACTACTCCAATCGCATTGACGAAGGATAGCGTAGGGCATCGACCCTCGAGGACATGGTCAGTGGCGATAAAGGAAGTGGCCGCGGGAGTCATTTGTTGATTAGGACATGTGTATTGTATATGAATCAATAATAAAGAACGAGCTTTGACAACAAAGACGTGTGTCAGCAGCGTGCACCGGCAGCATGGGTGAAGAGGCGATTATGGCTGGCTCGTCGCGTCTGAGTGAAACTACACGCGTTTAGCTGTAGAGGAAATGGCAGGGATGGCGGCACGGAAGCACGTGAGTGTCTGAGCTGGAGAAGCTGGTGGATGGTGGTCTGTGGAGAAGGCATAAAGATGTGACAGGCGAAAGGGGGGTCCAGAGTATGTATCTTCTTGCAGTAAGTACGAGTCAGACTGTGCGCATTGGTTGTTCGATAAGGTCCTCGGTACTTGTGACTAACTGATGCCTCAGGCTTCAACGCCCCTCCGGGGAGACCAAGAGCGGTGGAGGGGGCTACACACGGTTACAGGGCCGCTGGAGGCTGTTACAGGCGATTCCAGCAGCAAAATGTGCAAAATTCCCTGCAGCTTCAGCGGGTGGCGCATCGCCGAAAACGGTTAGCGTCACACTTTGGCGGCTTCCCCTGCACCGCTTTCTCTCTGGCAACCAAAAAAAGGACCCTCCTTGGAAGCGTCCACTTTCTACCGCAATTTGAACCGCTCTGCCAAACTCTGCCCGCCGGCACGCTTATGCTTTTTGCCTCTTGCACCACCCGTTATTCTTTTCTCTTCCGGACTGCTTCTCTTCCGCAGATCCTCCTTCTTCCGTCGATATAGCCGAATAGTCGGCTTTTCGTTTTATCCTTCTCCTCTCCTAGGCGTGTTTCTACCGTGGGCTCGCCGCCACCTTGTCTCCTCCCTCAACCCCTCCTCGCCAGAAAGACACTCGGAAGCAATCAACATGACTGATCGCTACATCCCCGAACATCGCCGAACGCAGTTCAAGGCCAAGGGCGCCTTCAAGCCCGAGGAGCTCCGCCGCCGTCGTGAGGAGCAGCAGATTGAAATTCGAAAGGCCAAGCGCGAGGACAACCTCGCCAAGCGTCGTGGTATTGCCACTGGCGAGAACCGTCCCGGTGCCTCGCTCGGCGCTGCCCCCGACAGTGACGATGAGTCCACTCCCACAGAGTCTCAGGTATGCACAATCCCAAAATTTACTCATGTTGCACGGCAGTGCCTTCTTTATGCGCTGCGTTGGTTCTTCGTCTGCAACTCCCTGCAAGTCCTGTGCTTGGTGTGATTCGGCTGTGGATGTGGGGGATATCACACCGTGGTCAACCCCACAGAGCCTCACCACCACAGCCAAAAAGAATCCGCGGCAGCTTCAGGAGCTTTGGCACAGCTGTTAGCTTGTCATTTCAATATGCTGTATCAATTTTGAAGCATGTCGCTAACCTTTCTCAACCTCGCAGCTCAATGAGGACCTTCCCCAGATGGTCGCCGGTGTCTTCTCCGACCAGATGGAGCAGCAGATCGGGGCCACGACTAAGTTTCGCAAGCTGCTATCAAAGGAACGTAACCCGCCCATCGAGGAGGTTATCAAGACTGGTGTCGTCAGCCGCTTCGTCGAATTCCTCCGATCTCCTCACACCCTTGTACAGTTCGAAGCTGCCTGGGCTCTGACCAACATTGCCTCCGGTTCCGCTACTCAGACTCAGGTTGTCATCGAGGCCGGCGCTGTGCCCATCTTCGTCGAGCTTCTGGCCAGTCCGGAACCTGATGTGCGTGAGCAGGCCGTCTGGGCTCTCGGTAACATCGCTGGTGATAGCCCCCACTGCCGTGATTACGTCCTGAGCTGCGGTGCTCTCAAGCCTCTGCTCAACCTACTCGGTGACAGCCGCAAGCTAAGCATGCTTCGGAACGCCACCTGGACTCTGAGCAACTTTTGCCGTGGCAAGACTCCTCAGCCGGATTGGAACACTGTAAGTCTAGATTGCAAGCTGGTTGATACGCTGTTGGATGTGTTTGAATGCTGATAGACCGTTTAGATTGCTCCCGCTCTGCCCGTTCTCTCCAAGCTCGTCTACTCTCTTGATGATGAGGTCCTTATTGACGCGTGCTGGGCCATCTCGTATCTTTCCGATGGTCCTAACGAGAAGATCCAGGCCGTGATCGAGGCTGGCATTCCTCGCAGACTTGTCGAGCTCCTGCTCCACGCTTCCACCTCTGTCCAGACCCCTGCTCTGCGCTCTGTTGGCAACATAGTCACCGGCGACGACATGCAAACTCAGGTGATAATCAACTGTGGTGCTCTTCCCTGCCTACTGTCTCTCCTCAGCTCCACCAAGGACGGCATCCGTAAAGAGGCCTGCTGGACCATATCTAACATCACTGCCGGCAATTCAGCTCAAATCCAGGCTGTGATTGATGCCAACATCATCCCTCCTCTGATCCACCTTCTACAGAATGGTGACCTCAAGACCCGCAAGGAGGCTTGCTGGGCTATCAGCAACGCTACGAGTGGTGGCTTGCAGAAGCCTGAGCAGATCCGCTACCTTGTTGGCCAAGGTTGCATCAAGCCTCTATGTGATCTTCTCATCTGTCCTGACAACAAGATCATCCAGGTTGCCCTCGATGGCCTTGAGAATATCCTCAAGATCGGTGACCTCGACAAGCAGGCTGCCGGCGAAGGTGCTGAGAACCTCAACAAGTACGCTCTCTTTATTGAGGAGTGTGGTGGTATGGAGAAGATTCACGACTGTCAAAACAACGCCAACGAGGAAATTTACATGAAGGCCTACAACATCATCGAGAAGTACTTCTCTGACGAGGAGGAGAACGCTGATGAGGGCATGGCCCAGCCCGCCGGCCCCAACGGCCAGTTCGGTTTTGGTACCAATGGCTCCGGCCAGGCTGGTGGCTTCAACTTTGCCAACGGCGGTGACTCGATGGACATGTAAAGGGTCTGCAGAAGAGACGATGAATTATGCCGCGCTGCGAAATGCGAATGAAATCGGTGGATGATATACCAGCATGTCAATCCAGTCTCCCCGACACACCACTACGACAACTCATGACGACAACAAACAATACGGGCATGCTCATCAGTGCGTGCGTGCCTGCTCCTGCTTGCGAGCAAAAGCTATTCCCTGGACATTACACTACATACCCCTCGTTACTCGTTGACCCTACATTCCCCAACATCAACATAGCACTAGTCCTTTTTTTAATCAGTTTAATGCATTCGCGCGGAAGGAAGAACAGTATAAAAGGCCCTATGGTAGCTTGAAAGCTCCAGCCTCCAGATGATTCGATGAGCGACATCAAGCCTTGGCTCCAGCGCAAGCCTTGAAAGATGGAAAATGAAGAGGCTCCATATAGACGGCTCAGTGTCTATGCACAACGCCAGCAAAATTTACTGGACTGGCAGTTGTTGATGGTGAGCTTCGTCTATTGATGGAGTGATACAACTCGGGCAGTCAATGCTAGTGCAGCCTGCACCGCGAAGAACGGAATCAGCCGGAGACTTTGTTGCCAAGTGGCTCACCTCAGCTCCAGGCATTCTCGCTTCTAGTTGTAGCGAAATAAAGAAACAATCCCCCAAGCCATCCCTTGCCTCGTGATGTGAATTGTACCTAGTTGTTGCCGTAGTGCATGAAATAATCCCACGATCACTTTCTGGAGTACACGGTCAACGGGGTGAAAACTTGGATCAAACTAGTCTCCAAAACATCGAACCAGGACAAAATGTATAAAACTCTTTTTATGCTACACTTCTCTGTGGACGATTGAAGAGAGTTTGGCTGTTGGTGTGCATGTGGGGCGTGACTGTTAGATGTCGCCTTACGGAGACAAGGTGTTGCAGTCGGCGGACAGTGGCTAATTCGCCACAACCCATTTCAAGACATCGCCTGAGGCTCCGTCCGCATATAATTCGTTTATATCGGCCCAGGGCTCTACGTTTTCATTATTGAGCGCGCGACCCTGCCCTATCTGCGAACTAATGGCAGCCTGAAGCCTCAGGGAAAATTTTGTCTGCAGACGAGACAGCTCCCACTCGGTGTGACATCTAAAGTCGCCCAGCATGGTGAAGAAGGGTAAAGCCAAGCTCACGGAGCCAGCCAAACCTGCTGTTTCTCCGGCTGCTACCGTAAAAGATGGTGGAAAGGGCAAAAAGGGCGTCAAGCCGGAGGCGGCAGTGCCTCCCGAGCTCGGTCCCGTCGGCCCTCCCAAGCCCACTGTGAAGCAGCTCATCGGCGGTTCCTCATGGACGGGCAAGCTGCCGGTGAACTTACTGAGCGAGTACTGCCAGAAGCAGAAGTGGGATCGCCCCGACTACGACACGCGCAAGACGCCGGACGGTTTCTCCGTGTTCGTGACGCTGAGCGCCAAGGACCCCAAGACGCAGCTGACAACGCGGCTGGAGCCGTTCAAGATCCCGCCGACGCACAAGCACCTCATCATGCGGGACACGTCAATTGAGGCCAAGCACGCGGCGGCGACGTACGCGCTCTTCCGCGTCTGCAGCATGCAGAACAAGCACATGGTGCTGCCGCCAGACCACAAGGCGCTCTGGAAGGACTTTCAGGCGCTCAAGGCGCAGGACGTCAGGGACGGCAAGGGCTGGATCTACGACGCGGACCCATTCAAGACCTTTCATGAGAGGCAGGAGGCGAAAGCGGCGGCGGAAAAGAAGCGCAAAGAGGCCGATGCGCTCAAGGCCAAGGCCAAGGAGATGCCTGGCGCTGCTGGTCTGGTGCTCCTGAGCAATGCGGGGGGCGGTCGAGGCGGTGGCGGCAGTAGCAGCGGCGGTGGCGATAGGGGATCCAACATGATGAAGGGGTGGACGAATGCGCCCAACGTGGAAATGGGCCGGCAGACGCGATCGCAATTGGAAACCCTCTTGCGCGGTGGTGTCTCGTGGAACCCGTATGCGGTGCAAATGTCAAATGCTATAAAGGACGGTGTCGTGGCGGAGCTGTGCAAGATTGGCTTCCGCAAGACACATGTCGCTGAAGCTGTTGAGTACTGCAAGGACCGCGAAGAGACGCTGGAGTGGCTCCTCATTCACGTACCCGAGGATGATCTGCCACGGTGGGCGTTGCCTGAGAAATATGCCGCCGGTGTGACAATTGGAACAAACGATCTCAAGAGGGATGGTACCATCCAACGTCTCTCGCAGAACGGATACTCGCTCGAACTGTGCGCAAGGGTGTATGACCAGGTTGGCGGCGATGAGAGCAAGACGGCAGAGGCACTTCAGAACCTGTTGTTCACGGGGCCCAAGAACGGGGCCCAGGGTGAAGAAGAGTCACTTGACTTTCTGGATATGGGATCGCCAGAGGAACAGTGGCGCGAGGAGATGGAGAGCTTGGAAGCAATGTACGGAAACTTGTTTTCAAGAGATGGCACCGACACTGTCAAGATACAGCTTGAATCAGTCAAGAATCCGCCTCACCAGGTTGAAACCTCTCTACAAGTTCGACGAGGCTCAGACTATCCGAATACACTGATCCTCGGCATCGTGGCCAATTTGCCTTCATACATCAAACTGAGCATCATCCGCAAAGCACTGGAATACATGGATTCGTCACTGCGAGAAGAGCCGATGAAGGTGTACTTGGTACTGGACTGGATTCAACAAAACATAAACGATATCATCGAACATCCCGGGAAGCTGGTCGATATTTCAGCAGTATCATCTGCCGTCGCCGAGCAAAAGCCAGGTGACGCAGTTAAATCTAAAAGGAGACAACGGACAATGCCAAGAGCCATCAAATGGAAGCCTGATGCGCGCAGCAAGGAAGCCTGGGCCAAGCGTCAAGACAGCTCAGCGTACAAGGAGATGCTCGGCAAGAGACAGAAATTGCCGGCTTGGCAGATGCGCGAAAGAATCGTCAAGACAGTCATGGACAATCACGTCACCATCATTAGCGGTGAGACGGGCTCAGGTAAATCAACGCAGTCGGTTCAGTTTATCCTCGATGATCTGTACGAAAAGGGCCTGGGAGACTGTGCCAACATGCTCGTCACACAGCCGCGCCGTATCTCGGCACTCGGTCTCGCCGACCGCGTTGCGGAAGAGCGGTGCGGCCGTGTGGGACAAGAGGTTGGGTATGCGATTCGCGGTGAAGCGCGACAGTCCAAGGATACAAGAATCACCTTTATGACGACAGGTATCTTACTTCGCCGCTTGCAAACGTCTGGTGGTCGTGTTGAAGATGTGGTTGCCTCGCTTGCCGATGTAAGCCATGTCATTGTTGACGAGGTCCACGAGCAAAGTCTGGATACAGACTTTTTGCTCAACTTGATTCGCGAAGTGATGCGCATCAAAAAGGACGCTCTGAAGTTGATTCTGATGTCTGCTACGCTGGATGCCGCTTCATTTATAACCTACTTTGCGTCTGAAGGCCTGAAAGTCGGCGCTGTCGAAATCGAAGGCAGGACATATCCTGTCGACAATTATTTCCTGGATGATGTTATCCGCATGACGGGATACAACGCCGAGACGCCAGACGGCGGCTTTATTGGTGATGAGCTCATGGGCAAGATTATCCAGAAGCTCGGTCACCGCATCAATTACAACCTCATTGTCGAGGCCGTCAAAGCCATTGACTATGAGCTCACCTATGACAAGCAGCCAGGCGGAATACTCATCTTTCTCCCGGGAGTGGGTGAGATTGGCCAGGCTTGCAGAGCGCTACAAACAAACACGTCGCTGCATGTGCTCCCACTACATGCCTCTCTGGAAACCAGAGAGCAGAAGCGCGTGTTTGCGAGCGCACCACACGGCAAGCGCAAGGTTGTCGTGGCTACCAACGTGGCGGAAACGTCCATTACAATCGATGACATTGTCGCCGTCATTGATAGCGGCAAGGTCAAGGAAACCAGCTTCGACCCCGGCAACAATATGCGAAAGCTCGAAGAGACGTGGGCCTCGCGCGCCGCCTGCAAACAGCGCCGCGGTCGTGCCGGTCGTGTGCAGGAAGGCAAGTGCTACAAGCTGTACACGCAGAATCTCGAGAACCAAATGGCTGAGCGCCCCGAGCCTGAGATTCGCCGCGTGCCGCTCGAGCAGCTGTGCCTGTCGGTGCGCGCCATGGGCATGCGCGACGTCGCGCGTTTTCTGGGCCGATCACCGACGCCGCCCGAGGCGCTCGCTATTGAAGGGGCTATGAAGCTGCTTCGTCGCATGGGCGCGCTGGACGGCGACGAGCTCACGGCCATGGGCCAGCAGCTGGCCATGCTGCCGGCGGACCTGCGCTGCGGCAAGCTCATGGTGTTTGGCGCCATCTTTGGCTGCCTGGACGATTGCGTGACGATTGCGGCGATTCTCAGCACCAGGAGCCCGTTCATCTCGCCGCAGGACAAGCGCGACGCGGCCAAGGACGCCCGCATGCGCTTCTTTGCCGGCGATGGCGACCTCCTGACCTCCCTGGCCGCGTACACGGAGTGGAAGGGCCTGATGCGCGACCGGCTCCCGATGCGGCAGGTCCGCGCGTTTTGCGATGACAACTTCCTCTCGCATCTGACCCTGTCGGACATTTCCAACACCAAGTCGCAGTACTACACGGCGCTGGCGGAGATGGGCCTCGTGTCGCCGAGGGAGGCGGCGGCCGCGGAGGAGGACGCCGTCGGGGCGGCCGCGGCCGGCGATGCGGGAAGCGGCCGGAAGAAGAACTCGCAGCTTCTGCGGGCGCTCGTCGCGTCGGCGTTTACGCCGCAGATTGCGAGGATCCAGTACCCGGACAAGAAGTTTGCGAGCTCCATGTCGGGCGCGGTGGAGCTGGATCCGGAGGCGCGGTCCATCAAGTACTTTAATCAGGAGAACGGGCGGGTGTTTGTGCACCCGAGCAGCACAATATTTGACAGCCAGGGCTTCTCCGGGGACGCGGCGTACATGGCGTACTTTTCCCTCATTGCCACGTCCAAGGTGTTTATCCGAGACCTCTCTCGTAAGTTTCTGTGGAATGCCACACTGGCCAAAAAGCTTGACAGAGCAACAGCTAACCAGAGACAAGCATTCAACGTGTACACGTTGCTCATGTTTTCGGGCCCAATCGAGCTCGACACGCTGGGCCGCGGCCTGTTGGTGGATGGCTGGCTGAGGCTGCGCGGGTGGGCGCGCATCGGCGTCTTGGTCGCGCGGTTGCGCGGCATGGTGGATGACTTGATTGCGGAAAAGGTGGAAAAGCCGTACGTGGACTTGCGTGGTAACGAGGTCATCAAGTTGGTGACGAAACTGATTGAGCTAAACGGGTTGGATGCGTAGATGAATTCATGACTGGGGGAACCTGATGACATGGGGGTAGACTCGGTAGCTTTCGAGTACGCATGCATAGAGTTGACACATGAGATGGATACATTATAGACAAGAATGGTGGACGAATTAATTATATTTGGTGTAGAGTAGACTTTTTCATCATCTACACCTTGTTCATAGGAGTTGTGTCGTGAAAGCCAAACCGCTCTGCCAAACGCCGTGGCCACATTTGGCCCGCATCTCTATACAACGTTCTTTTCGTAATACGTATTTACACTACTCCCGCTTCCACTCGTCAAACTCTTGCTCCAGATGCTCTTTAAGCTGCGCAAACTTGTTGCCAAAGTTGCGCTCGCAGCGCCAGCACCGCAGGTCCCAGTTCAGGTAGCCCTCGCGCCTCGTGTCCCTCCGGGGATCGTCCTCTGCCAGCGGAAAGTCGTCAATATCAACCAGAAACGGCGTCGCAAACGAATTATAATGCTTCCTGTGCCTCATCTTGTGCGAGTGCATGTCCCGCGACAGCACGTGCACGTGCACGTGGCTCATGCTCGGCACCGCGTGCACGCCGCAAATGACCTCGGCCGCCCAGTCTCTCCCCGGCGGCAGCGGCTGCAGCATCATCTCTTCTTCGCCATCCTGGACCGCTGCTGCTACTGCTACTGCTTCCCCGTCGAGCACGGCCTGCCGCGCGGCCTCGGCCCTGCTGAAGCGTCCGAGCTGCCGCTGGAGCTCCGCCGCCACGAGCGCGCGCGTGCGCGCAACCTGCGCGCGGACGTGCGCCAGCAGCTTCGGGTCGGCGAGCGCGTCAAACGGGTGCTGCAGGTTGACGGCGGGCGACCGCGGCAGGATGAGCGTGTGGATTGTGGCCTTGGGGAACTTGTCGCGGATGACGACAAAGTCGGCGTCGTGGGCGACGACGACCGAGGCGGCAAAGGCCGAGGGGTCCGCGAGGTAGGCGCCCAGGCCCATGCGGTCCTTGAACAAGTGGCCACTGGGGGGAGGTGGTAGTGCCTTTTTCTTGGGCGCCATGAGCGCCGCGACTGAATGGTTTTTTGGTTCCTTGGTTAGCCGTAGGGCGCGAGAAGATGAGGGCTAGTTAGGGGTGAGTGAGGACGACGGCGTACATGCGTTTTTGCGCTTCTCTCCGGTGAGAGGCGCTTCGGGGGCGCTTTGAATCTCCTCTGTCGTGAGGGCTTCTTCGGCACTCGGCTCTGGATCGCTCATGGTGATGTGGTTTTTGTACTGGGAGATTGGGAAATGGATTCTGGTGAAGCTATGTTGAAGAGTCAAAAGTTCACGCAAGTCGCCACTTTACTAGACAGGCTGCCCGATCCGGCAACTAGCTACGCTCCAGCCCAATGGCGTAAGCGATACATGAATTGTTTCTTGTACATTTAATAAACCTCACAAAAGACATGAATCAGGATACGAAACTGTTTGCTAAAGTGTACTGTCTCTCTTGTTTCAACAAGACCAAAACGTGATCATGAATTATTTTGCAAACTTCCTGTTCCTGCTTAATTCCTAACCTAATCCAACAAAATAATCTCCCCGTGTTGCACGCTTCTGTTTTCAACAAGAATTATTTGGTATGAATTCAATAGTACACAAAAACGTATCCTTTAGCAAAAGCATTCCACGGAGCTTTAGTCTTCTCTCTCAGCATCTTCGGCATCCTCAGCATCATCAACACCCTCGGCATCCTCAGCAGTCTCAGCGTCCTCGGCATCTTCAGCGTCCTCATCGACAGTATCGGCATTGGCCTCCTCGTCCTCCAGGGTCAGCTGCTCCTCGGCGGCATCGGCGTTGCTCTTGCGGCCGCGACCTTTGCCACGCTTGGAGGCAGTGGGCGTTTCCAGACCGATGGCATTCGAGGCACGGGGACGACGGCCGCGCTTAGCGCTACCATCAGCGGGTGTTGTGGCAGCGGCCGGGGGTCTTCCGCGGCCGCGACCAGTGCCAGCAGCCGCCTTCTTGGGAGTAGATGCGGCTTTGGCCGAGGCAGCCTTGCCAGAGCCCTTGGGACGGCCACGGGGCTTGCCTGTAGGAACATAGGCGGGCTTGACTTTGCCGGTGGGCGGGCGACCGCGGGGTTTACCCGAGGGCACGTAAGCCTGCTTCTTGACAACACCGCTGCCCTTGGGGGGACGACCGCGACCGCGTTTGACGGGCGCGTCGCCGGCGGCGGAAACTTTGGACTCTTCGACAGTCTTTGCCATGATGTGAAATTCTTCTTTGGCGGGTGGAGTAAATGAGTCAAGTGAGGAAAGAGGATAGAATGGGCAGTACAACGGGTGCTGGTGAGCCTAAAAAGAGGCGTGAGGTGAGGGTGATGGTTGGTAGCTTTGCGCGCACAACGAGAAAACGGCCAACGGGGGCGCGATGAAGCAAAAGACAACGGTCGCGGAGCCCAAAGCTGGACAATTGAGACGCAGCGAAAATAGTAGTAAAAAATGGATGAGTCGCAAGTGTGAAAAGCGATGGTAAGAGATGAAGGCGCAAACAGATTGCGATGAAGAGAAATGTTTTTAGAGAAGCGCGCGCGACGCGACGGGCAATTTAGAGAAAGCTGGTGGCGGTGGTTGGAAAGAGAGAAGCAAAGGTACAAGGGTACATACATGCTTTGACGGGGCGGGGATAAGACGCGACGAGTTAGCGAGCCAATGAGAGGCGAGAGGCTGGCAGACGCTTGGTTGTGATTGGCTGCGTTGGGGAGGGGACGACGGTGCGAGGCACGGCAGCCCGATATGGGTTAGCTTGAGTTTCGCAGTGATGAACTTATTTTTTTTTATTCACAGTTTGCGGTGGGGCTTGATGAGCTGAGCCACCGCCGGCCCACCGGTCCACAGCGCATCAGCCACACGCAGTAACTCAGGCCTCCTGTCAGAGACTGCTGCAAGGTTGCACTTTGGTTGGCAGACAAGCAGATTACAAGCCATCAAAATAATGCGCAAAAATCTCAAAAGCCGGAAAGAGGACACGATATAATTCCTCGATATTTTAAACCCATTTAATTCGCTCCATAATGGTCGGATCAGGCAAGTAGAAGTACTTCGTAGAACCAGGGCCCAAGCACGCCAAATAAACTCCAACCCTGGTCCTTCATCTGTTTACCCCGGCAACAGCATCACCCACTAGTAAACAAATGCGGCAATGCCCCCATCTTGCCAATGTGGCACATTCTCCGTCAACGACGCCGTGATAGCATCGACCAAATTATTGACACTCTCATTGCCATGGCTGTGGATGCTCGTTTATTGCCCTACTCTGCTCCCAACACCCCCGAGCCTCACTTTGTTCGCTCGACCGCCTCAACACCTTCCCTGAGATCCCGCGATGGTACACTGCCCATGCTCGCCAGGATGGATGGAGGCGGCAATGTCAGAGTCGTCGTTCGCGTGAGAGCCTTTCTCAATAGAGGTATGTGCATTTGCTCTTGATCGCGCCTTGTCCTCCCACCTGACCATGTTCAGAGCTCCAACGCAACACACGATGCTTGGTCCAAATGGACCCTGTTTCTCAGCAAACCACGCTGCTTGCTCCAGACCAAGACGACGAGCCCGGCCCCAAATCCAAGTCACGCAAAGTCGTCGAGGACAAAAAGTTTACCTTTGACTCGTCCTTTTGGAGTCACGATACAAATGACAGCCACTACGCCCACCAAGAAGACGTCTACAATGCCCTCGGCGAAGAGTTTCTCGACCACAACTTTGAAGGCTACCATACATGCATATTTGCCTATGGCCAGACCGGCTCTGGTAAGAGTTATACCATGATGGGCACACCCCATCAGCCAGGCCTGATCCCTCGCACGTGCGAGGACTTGTTTGAGCGCATCGAAGCGGCCCAGAACGAAGACACAAATATTGCCTACAATGTGCGCGTCTCCTATTTCGAGGTCTACAACGAACATGTCCGTGACCTGCTTGTCCCTGTCAACACACACCATCCGCCCAACTATCTCAAGATTCGCGAATCCCCCACCGAGGGCCCCTACGTCAAGGATCTCACCGAAGTGCCCGTTCGCAGCATCGACGAGATTCTTCGTCACATGAAAAACGGCGACGCCTCCAGAACTACGGCGAGCACCAAGATGAACGATACCAGTAGCAGAAGTCACGCGGTCTTTACCATTATGTTGCGCCAAATTCATCACGACATGGAGACGGACGAGACAACAGAGCGCAGCTCACGCATTCGTCTTGTTGACCTGGCTGGCAGTGAGCGCGCCAAGTCTACCGAGGCTACAGGAGCCCGTCTGCGCGAAGGCTCCAACATCAACAAGTCCCTCACCACTCTCGGCCGCGTCATTGCTGCCCTCGCGGATCCCAAGACGCTGCGCCCCGGCGCCAAGCGCAAGGAGGTGGTTCCTTACCGAGACTCCATCCTCACTTGGTTGCTCAAGGACTCCCTCGGAGGTAACAGTAAAACTGCCATGATTGCGTGCATCGCGCCCTCTGATTACGACGAGACCCTCTCCACGCTGCGATATGCCGACCAGGCCAAGCGAATCCGCACCCGTGCCGTTGTCAACCAGGACCAAATGTCCACTGCCGAACGCGACGCCCAAATCTCCGCCATGGCCGAAGAAATCCGGATGCTGCAAATGTCTGTGACGGACTCGTCGCGACAGCGCGAAAAGAACGCCAAAGACGCCGAAGAGCGCCTCGACGAGTACCAGCAACGCGTCTCAACAATGCAGCGTCTCATGGAGGAGCGCACCATGGTGGCTGAGAATAAGATCAAGCAGTTGCAGACTGAGAATGAGGCCTTGAAGCTGCATCTCAAGCTTGCCATTGAAAGCATCAAGAACCCCATCCCCCCCGTCCAGGTCAAGGAAGAGTTTGATCAAGACGACAAGGAGAATGCTGCACATAGTATTCACCAAGACCAATCCGACGTAGATGACGACGAGTACGAATACGATTCCGACAGCACAGTCAATGGTGGCGACGACTTGCAGGAGGAGATGCAGCGCTACCTGCAAGATATGAGCAATCTTCGCAAGCTCATTGGCGGCGATCTGTCTCGCTTCAAGGACGAGATGAGTGTGCGCATGCCACTTGGCGCGAGGGACAATGTATAAGCAAAGACTGTGTTGCGACTTTTTAGCTTGGAAATTTATATGCAGCGCGGTGTTTGGGCTTATTTATCAATATGAATATTCATTTCGTACGTCTTTTTGAGTAGTCGGCATAGTATATTGGACAAGAATTGGTTCAACACTTGAATTATGAGCTCTAAGGATACAAAAGGTGCGTGAGCACTGTGACACAAATATAAGACTCTTGATTGTACAGAGAATTGCGCAAACAGCTAGGCTAAGAGACTCCCAAAGAAGTACCATGAAATTAAGAAACTGCTCCATATGAAGTTTGGAGCCAAGAAAGAAGAAGAAGAGAGAGAAACAGGATAAACAAAACAGTAGTCTTACAGCCTGCTTGAGGAAGGGCAGTATACCTCATGGCTCAAAGCGGTAGACGATTCCACCATACAAAATAAAGCTGGCAGAAACACAAGTGCTCGATGAAAAGAGCCCGCAGTAAGCAGAACACCAAAAAAAAAAGAAGTGACTGCGGAGTATTGCTGCACTAGTCAGAGCGTCATAAAGGCGTAAAATGGTATACTTGTTCCTAAATGGAAGAGATGAAGGCGCAACAAAGGAGTGATGAGGCCAGTAAAAGACAAAATTCGAAGTAAAAGAGGCTGATGAAAGATGAGGCTATTGTGGTGAATGACGTGAAAGCCCGCGCGCTTGCCGAGTTGGGGAGAAGGAATGACCATGAGGGAAGAAGTGAAGGATGTCAAATCAAAGAGTTTGATCAAGATTTGAAAGCGTCATCGTATGTAGTAGCAAAAGAAGAAATGTATATTCTTCACTTGTTCAAGTTGAGAATGAGAGCTCTACCGGACAACGACAAAGGTGTGTCGACTAACAGAGAGACTCTCTCTCACCGACAGATCGTTACCAAACCCTCGTTCCGATAACCAAGTGCTTCGCCGCTCTAGGAGGAGAATCTGCCTCGTCAGAGTCATCAGTGCCAGAGTCCAGATCGGAGTCGTCGGTGTCGCTGCAGCGGCGCCTCTTGAAGGGCGAGCGCCTCTGGTTAAAGTGCGGGTCGTTGACGCAGGCCATGGACCAGCGCATAAACACGTCTTTATCCTCCGTCTCGCCGGCCTTTTTGCGCCGGACGACCTCGGCCGTACCCAGGCGCGGCATGCGCACCGACCCCGCCAGGCCGGGCAGCGGGCACGGCGGCGTGCTCGGCCGGCAAGGCAGCGACTCTTGGCGAATCTTTTGCTCAAGGTCGTGCTCGTCGACGCGGCGCTGCTTTTTGCGCAGAAACTGCGTGTACGCGGGCGCGGGCGGCAGGCGCGCGAGACAGGCGAGCAGCTCGGGGATATAGTGCAGGAGCGGCGAGCCGCGCAGGTCGGCGGCCCGCACGCGGCGGTCAAAGAGCAGGGCGCGGTGCTCCGGGGGCACGCCGTCGCCGGCGCCGGCCTGCGCGTACAGCGAGGCGAGGAGCCGCTCCTGCCGGCAGGCCTCGTACAGCGCGGTGTGGCGGTCGTACCGGTCCAGGAGCGCCTCGATGGCCTCGTCAGGCAGCAGCACGGGCTCCGTGTACGGCGGGAACTGGTGGCAAAAGTGTCGTCGTTGTCGTCGTTCCAGTCCGGTGCCGGCGCCGCCGGCGTCCCTTTCGATGCTGGCGGGCGGATGAAGGATGGCGTCCGAGTCCGACTCCATCTCGGTGTCGTTGTCGGAGACGAGCGGCGGTGTAGAGTGCAACGACGACAACGACGACGACGACGCTGCTGGTGGAGGGTCGAGCCGCGTGTGCGACTGGATGTGCACGTCAAAGAGGCGCGGGTGCACGTCGAGGACGCTTTGCGGCACGCGCGTCATGTGGTCGGCGCCCTGCGGGTGCCCGATGGTGTAGTCGAGGGAGCCAAAGTAGGTCTGGCACCAGAGCTCGGCGCGGCGCCGCAGGCGAGCCAGCTGCGGCTCGCCGTTGCCCTTGTTCAGGTAGTCGATGAGGACGCCGAGGCCCGAGATGAGCTGGTCCTCGACGTTGCGGACGCAGGTGCTGCCGCAGGTGCAGGCGCGATGCGGCGGGAGCTCGCGGGGAGGCGGGAGCTCGCGGGGAGGCGTGGGACGATAGGAGCTCATTGTGGCGGAGGGTGGGATTTCCTGGTCATCTTTTTGGATAGTGGGCGAGGATGCTGGGTAGATGGCGAGAAGAATACGACTGAATCTTGATGACATTGTCTTCGAGTCTTATACGAAACGGGTGTGTGTATGTGTGTGTGAGGAATCAGGCCTTGTTCGTGATGGACAGAGATTGCCAAGAATGATGACCACAAACACGCACAGAATGGATGAAATATGAGAGGGGAAAGAAGAGGAGGAGGATAAACAGGCCGTGGTAGGGAATCTAGTGACTTGACAAGTGTATACTGCTCCTCGGCCAGTCATACACAGAACAATGTCAGAAGGAAAATACAAAAGGAAAAGTGAGAGGAAATAACAAAAAGGCAAGAACAGAACTTGTATAAGTAGAGAATATTTAAATGATATCCACTTTTTTAAAGAAATAAATCAGTATACCAACTTTAATAACGTCACACAGTAACTTAGCTTTCAGTATCAAGTCCTTATACTTTTATCATTTTCATATGGCTTGTCATATATCTAGCTAATCATCTCTTTACATTGCCCGCAGGCAATATTATAAATAAAGTGTCTTCCAGTAGTTATGTTTCTCTCGCTCGACGCCATTACAATATTCGATAACGCCAAGAACAAGTACACCTTGCTATGCCAACCGTAGAAGTTCTGCTAAGTTATGGCTAGCACAAGGAAACTTGTCGTCTCTTTGTTTATCCTCTCTTGTCGGTCTGGGCTACTGGAAGCGCAGAGGGCGTCGCTTCTGGTGGTGGCTCTGTCGGACTATACTCTCGCGCGTGGCGGCCACGCCTCCGCCGAGTCAAAAATAAAGAAGCTTTTTGGTGTCGGTGGCGGCGCCGCCGACTTGTAAAAAAGAAGCTTATCCTGGGCGATTTGGGCCGAGTGCACATTTTCTCTTCTTTTCATGCTGGCAACTTGACGCAGCCATATGCTCCATGTGGCGTCCTTGCATATGGAACAACTCGATTCTAGTTGATTTGTCTCCTTCTTCACAGCCAAGATTGGCCAATTTCGCACGCCACAAAAGCAAATGAAAAATTCCATCGCAGGAACAAAAAAAAAAGACCTGTGGTCAAGATCTCTGCGCTAGAGCACGTGTCAGTTCCAACCGTGAGCCACGGCGTCATAGACCAGCCCGTCGGTGTTGGTCGGGAGAAGACTCGGCGAAGCCGTTGTCAGGGCACCATCTAGGCAAGTGCCGGTTGGACAAAGTAAAATTGTGTTTATCAAGATAGTCATGTTGTCCATTGATTCATAGATGACCAAATATTTTCTCAAACAGCATGGGCATCTTCAGAAGCAGTTGATGGTACTTTTAGATTTTTGCGGTGTCACTCTACGCCATGACAATCTCGGCGCCGCCACCCACGACCGACAGACTAATAGACCATACATAATTTTTCTAATGAGAAAAACATATTCTCATGTACATGTACAGTTTCCAGCTTCCCTTCTCTCCGTCTTTTCGCCCAGGTGAGTGCCACAGACGAAGCGGCCGTCCACGAGCTTGAGGAGCGTCTTGCGCTTCTTCTTTTCTATTCCCAAAAGTCAGTGTATCTTGAACATTAAAATCGTATCCATATGGCAAAGTAAAACTCACTTTTGCTGTAGGGGGAGAGAGCGAGCTCGGTGTATTTGGGCTTCTTGCCACGGCGGCGCGGGCAGCTGCACTTGAGGCCGACGTTGTCGGCTGGGCCTTTGGCGAGCTTATTGAGGATACAGGGGTGGCAAGTGTGGTCAAAGTTACCACTAGCAAGAAGTTAGTATTAGCACATATTTCACCAACATCTCTACAGCGGACAACACGCACTTGTTCTTCCAGACCAGCTTGCCGCGCTTGTTGCCAATACACCGGTTCAAGTTGAGGGTCGTCTGCCAGCGCTTGCCGGCATTGTCGAGGCACCAGGCGGAAATGGTCGTCTGGTCCTGTTTTCCATTGCCCAGCTGGCTGAGGTGCTTGCACTTTCCCCCAAACGTGTTCTCGGCGAAGCCGCCGTGAGCAGCGACGACGGCGGCGAAAAAAGTGACGACAGCAACAATGGGAAGGCGCATTTTGCTGTGAGATTGGAAGATGCCAAGTACAAAAATTCGAATGGGTCCAACCAGCGGACTGGGCAAGATGAAGAAGGCAAGTCTGTATCAACGTGGGATGGGCCAAGCTATTTATGAGGCTCCTGGCCAGTATTTTTCGGGAGTGAACCAATTTGTCATGGATTTCAATCCCTCGGCACAATACCATGGCTAAAAAGATGCAGATATATAGTAACAAGGGATCAACAAGGGCTTTATAGCATCCTGTGTAGTTGGCGCAGCTGGCAGCTGTCGCAATCCCTCTTCGGGCGTCATCCGGCCGGGCCTCGAACGTCTAGGCCACGAGGAGTGGTAAGCGGCGCCTACCATGTCTTGCGAAAAGCTGCTGCACAGACTACCACCGTTCTGACATGTCACCTGTATTTGGCCGACTTTCACATTGGCGAGTTTGAGGCTTCTTTTAGCTGATCTCTGGGCCGAAGGTGTGGTCCGGTAGCGTGGGGTCGTGGCTGGTGTTAGTTCAAAAAGGCGGGCGGCCCGAAATGCAGAGGGCCGGGTGGCGAGCCGACGCGGGGCAAGCTAGGAAAGGAGTGGTAAATAGGGAGCTCTGCAGCCTCTTTTGCTTTGCTCGTTGCAACTTCAAAAACTGGTTGTCATCTCGCTCAATCTCGATGGGATACAGCATCGTGCAGCCCAGGACGGCGGGCACTCGCGTTGAAACGCGGCACAAGATAGAGGCCTTCCTTGTATGCAGGCTGCTCTTGCATGAGAGCGATTCTACTCGTAGGTTGGATCGGTATTTGTTGATGGTGCGCCCGCGTCTTCCTCATTGGACCGTCTTGTAAGTTGTACGGAGTAAGCGAGTCATTGCTTGCTGGGACCAGCCGCTATGCTATGGCTGTGCGATGAACCCTGAGATGAACCCTACGGAAGAGGTACAGGTGACTGACTTTCTGTATATAAATACCTTGAGGCTTGCTGCATAGAGGCGAATGAATTGATGGTCACTGGTAACGCTCGTGATGATGCCAATTTTTCCGCTGCAATCCAGATAGGCAACAAGTCCGTCTGCCATTAGCCAAGCTGCCACGCGACCCTGCTTGCCTGAATAAGTCGTCTGATGGATCATGACAGCGGGACACGTCCCTCGTCGCCATTAGCGTGCTGGCGAATCAAGGATGGCGGATTCATGGTTCTCCAACACACGAGACCCGGTTGTTTGGATTATGAACGGGGAACGAGCCCCCTGGTTACGAACGGGCATTGCTGCTCGTCAACCAACAATGGCTTGCCACAAGCGGCATGACTGTTTCGAGGGCCGGAATGGGGAGGGGCTGTGCACTGTGCCGGCTTATCGAACGACGACTGGTCGGGAGTCGGGAGCCAATTCTCTGCTAGGTGTTGTAATCTCGTCAGATAGCCATGACGGTGGCTGTTTCAAGATGGGTGCTTCATCTTTGCTGGGTCGGTGTTTGGTCGAGAGCAGACCCCCTAGCGGTGCCAAGACGATGGACATACATTTAAAGAGGTTGCGATTTTCTAAATGGCCGTTTTTCTTTGGCAGCTTTCTCTGGCAGCTTTCTTTGGCAGTTTTCTTTGGCAGTTTTCTTTGGCAGTTTTCTTCGGCAGGAATTGCGGCCATTTTTGATGAAGGAATCAGAAATGTCAGGCAAACAATGAAGCTGCCAGGTTGCAGATCTGCCCCATCCTCATCCCATCATCTCCCCTAAAAGCTCCCCTCCCCACACCAGCAGCACCACCTAAGGTATAGGCTATTGAAGAATCGCCTACCTCCCTATTTAGCAGGTGGCGTCGCTAACCGCCAGCCCCTCCCTCCGTCTGTCAGACTACGACGATTCCAGCTTGGCCAACCCTTTTGCATCTCCTTGTCTTTCTTCTGTCTCCTTAAGCAGTCTTTTCTCTCTGTTTCTCTCTGTCTCTCTCTCTCGATCCCAGTGAAAGAGACGTTCCCCTCAAAATGGCCGCCCGCCCGCAGCTCTTTACCCGCAATCTCTCGGGCGTCTCCGCGACCCCAGAGACCAACTCGCCCGCTGAGCAGCGCGACGAGGCCAAGCGCAACTTTCTCAAGGCGATGCGGACGCTGCCTACCCAGCACTACTGGGACGTCTACTTTGATCGGTAACAGTCCCACTCTTGTTTTGTTTTTGCCCCTTGGCCGTCGCCTTTGATCCCGACACGGTCTGAGCAGGGCTAACCGGCGGATGAGGAATTAGAAGCCAGTCCAACGACCAGACCGCTACCGCCGGCGCCGCAAACGGCGAGTACAAGGTCCAGCTCGAGCGGCTCGGCACGCAGATTGAGTCGGTCCAGGACTTTTGGCGCTATAACAACAACACCCCCGTCGCGCAGATCAAGATGCGCGAGTCGATATACCTCTTCAAGTCGGGCTTCCGCCCCGTCTGGGAGGACCGCCGCAACATCAACGGCGGCAGCTGGACCTTTCGCGTGCCCCGCGCTCAGGGGCCCGAGTTTTGGACAAAGGTGCAGCTGCTGGCCATTGGCGAGAAGCTGCAAGAGGCGTTGGGAGAGAGTAACAGCCCCCCTCCCCCTCTCTATCATTTCTCCCAGTGTGTTTTGCTAACAGATTAAAAAAAAAAGACACCGACGATACAATCTGCGGCGTCGGTCTCTCGGTCCGCTTCAAGTATCACCTCGTCACCGTGTGGAACCGCGACGCAAGCAAAAAGAAATCCATCGACGGCATCTTTGACTGCGTCTTTCGCGAACTGCCCGAGGACCTGCAGGCCCGCTCCGAAAACTACTTTTACAAAAAGCACGCCGATCACGAGGGCTTCAAGGTACCGCCGGAGCTGCAGGGCCTGGTGGACGCGCACAACCGCGGCTCCCCGGGCGGCGGCGGCTCCCCCGTGGCGGTCACGCGTGCGGATGCGCCGCTGGTGTCTGTGCAGTCACCGCAATAGACGGGCTGCTGCTTCTTCCGGCATGATGTGGGCTATTTGGTTTGGGTACGTGTCTTGGAATATGTACAGAACGGGATATATACTGGTGCAAGGGATCGACTCCCATGGCGTTTTCTTCATTCTGTTTTTAGTTTGGCATTTCTTACGCTGGGATACGAATATAGCTGGCCTATCAGAATGAAAAGTATGTAGTCTTGACGCATAATTTGGAAACTACGACGGCAACACACTTGAAAAATACATTTAACACAGAAGTGTCTTTCGATTACAGTCCAACCAACGCCATGCCAGCCAAACACGCATTTGCAAGCCCAACAGAAACAATACACATATAGCTGGCCTTTTAGAATGGAAAGTGTGCAACCTTGAGGCATGATCGGGAGATGACGACGGCACCACTCTTAGAGATCAATTCATATCATTGTGTAGAAATAAGTGTCTCTCAATAGCGGTCCAACACCTAAACAGTACACATATAGCTGGCCTATCATAATGAAAAGCACGCAGTCTTGACCTTGACGCATGATTCGCAAAATGACGACGGCATCACACTAAAAAATCCATTCATATTATTGTGTAGAGAAATGTGTTCTCTCAATAACAGTCCAACCAACGCCATGCTAGCCAAACCCGCGTATGCAAACCCAACGCCTTGAATCAATACAACAACTTTATCATCACCTACACATCTACAACCTAATCCCCTTCCCCCTTTGCTTCCCTCCATGACATCCATCCAACCAACCAACCCTCCCCGTCACCGCCACACGCCCGCCCTCCGCATCACCTCGTCAAACTCGTCCATCTTCACGCCCCGCGCTACCCCCGCACCTCCATTCGCCTCGAGTATCATGTCCTTGAGCAGCTCCTCGTCCACGTCCTCCTTGAGCACGGCCGCCACCCTCCGCAGGTGCGCCAGCGAGATTGGGCCCCCCTGGTGGTTCGTAAACAACCCAAACGCCTCGTCTAGCGCCGCTCTGCGCGCCGCCCCCGCGCGGCCGCCGCCGTCGTCGTCTTCTGCCTGATTGTGAAACTTGAGCGCGGCAATGGCGAAAAAGGGCTCGTAGGTCGCGTAGCCATCGTCGTCGGGGTCCAGGATGGAGAGAAACTCTCTGAGCTCGGCGGGGGACGAGGGTGGTATACCGAGAGCGCTATTTTTGGGGAAAAAAAAAGTGTGTCAGCTTCTTCGGCTTCTTCTTCTTCTTCTTCTTCTTCTTCTTCGTGGTTGCGTTTTTATATCAGAAGCGGGAGAAATGGCAGGCGGAAGAAAACGTACATGAGCGCAGACTTTACGTCGTCTATCGGCAGCACGCCGTGCTTTTCCCCATCCATGGGCTCCGCAAAGAGACTGTAGGCTTCCCGAATCTCGTTTTCTTCCTGCGCCGACACGTTGTGCTCCTTGGCGAGCTTGGACTGACGCGGTGCTCTGGGCGCGGTGGCCGCCACCGCCGCGGCCGTGGGCTTGCGCTTCGGTGGCTGAGTAGAGGTACAACGTTAGCAGTCGACGGAAAAAAAAAAAAAAGTGAGCATGGCATTGGTGAGGGGCAAGAGTTACCATTTGCAGAATATTCAGAGGTACAGGTTGGGGCTTCGCGACGTGGTTGTGGTGTCCGGGCTGGGACGGGCCAAGTCGGTGATGGCAGCTCGACCTTCACGGGCCAATCACAGTGCTTTGGTACAGTGCGAAATGGATACTCGAACGGTGCGGTGCTGCGGGAACCCACTACAACAAGCGTACAAATATTCTACTTTTTCAAATTTCTTTTGAGTAGTGCTATTGGCACGAGAGCTTTTTGCTATTGGCACGGCCTAGGTACTTCTATTCTGCGTGCCTTTACACTATAGAATAAGTACCTATTTAGCGTAGTTTTTACCTAGTCTTCTATATTTATTTTCTTTATAAGAGATAAAGATATTTATATAAAAAAATTATATACTCTAAGTTTTTATTATAAACTATATACTACCTTTTTCTTAAAAATAAATACTTAGTTTTGTGCTATTAGTAGCTAGTA
>JAEIJG010000099.1:0-55539 GCA_037289395.1 Beauveria scarabaeidicola | reverse complement strand
TTTTTTTTTTTTTTAAAAAAAACAAAAAAAAAACAAACGCTTTGCCACCTCTGCTCCGTGGGCGGGCGGGCGACTGACTCCCTTTTGTCCGCCTCTTGGCCTGCCATCTTCGGCTGCCTTGCCGCCGCCGCCACCCATTGTCTCCGTTTGCGTTGCAGCCTTATCTCCATTATTCATACCATACCATACCATACCGTACCATACCATCCCATACCATCCCATCCCATCCCATCCATACCGTACCATAACTTGCCATACCAAAAGCACCACATACCGCAACACGCACGCAACACGCAACACGCAACACACCACACACACACACACACACATCACACATCACATCACACACCCATACAACACACCTTCCTCATCGCACCGCCGCAGCCTACCTATTAACCTGCCTCCTTCCTACCTGCTCGACTCGTCAGTACACCTCTTACTTGGCCTCTTTTTGCCTCTTTTTGCCTCTGTCCGTGTCTCGTACCTTGGCTCCTTGGGACGGCCGCTTCTTTGCCCACGCACGCCCTTTATCCCGGTCCCTTGTCCGTCCTATTCCTTCAACTCATTTCGTCGTCACTGGTCCGAATCTTGTCATTTCGCTTTTTTTTACTCTTCTTCTCTTCTCCCGGTGCCTCCGATTTTTCAGCCCTCGCCTCTTTTTTTTATATCCACTCTGCCCAGCCTTTTCGCTTCTTCCAAACACTTTCTCTATTTGCAATGAACTCTTCCGCCGATCCTGTGGCCTCGTACCTCACCTGATTCCGCCGACATCACACACCACCCAAAACGATCCTCGTTGCAGCCGAACCGCCCGACCCCCGACCCCCGACCCCCGACCGCCTTCGGCATCTGCAACTGCAACTTGCTTCTCAGCCCGGTCCTCGGCCTCACCCTGCTCCGGCTCTTGCTGGGCTCTCGCCAGCCTGCCTTTTTGCTTTCTCTGCCCAGCCCCTCAGCCTGCTCATCACGGCTGCCGCCTTGATCCCATGGAACCTGCCGGCAAGAGGCGTAAGCTTGCCCCAAAGCTCAATGCCTCTGCGTCGTCTCCTCCCGACCCTCACTCTGCGCCCTATTCTCATAAGCTAGTACGTCTTGGAACCCTTACCGCCCCGTCCTCTTCATCCGGATCCCTACGCCAGCCTCCTCCACCCTCCCTACCATACCATACATACCATACATGCATGCCCTTGCCAGGCTCGGCTGACATTCTCTAGCCTCATCCCACTCACATAGTTCCTGATGCGCCTCATCACAGCCAACGCCACGAGTTTGAGGCCTTTGCCCGTCATCTGCACGATGCCGCCATCCTCATCAACCGTCAAGCTGCGCATCCTCACGCCGCTTACACAAACGTCTCGGTTCTTCTCTTGGGTTGGCAAGATGACGCCGCCGCCGTCGACAACATTCGCGCCCTGCAGCAAGTCTTGGTCACGGATTACCGCTATCACACCCAAACATGGCAAATTCCCACCGTCGCAAACCCAAGCATAAAACTCGGCATGCAAATGGCCTCTTTTCTCGAGCATGCCCGGCCAGATCAGCTACTCATCATTTATTATTCCGGTCATGGCTATGTTGGCTCCGATGGCCAACTTTACTGGGCTTGGTACGTCATCTTGACTCCTCACAGCAAGACGCAAAATTCACCTTTCCTCAAATTTACAGCTCTAACCATCCGATAGCTCTCCCCAGGACCACTCGGCCAGGTTGAGATGGGACGGAGTCCGCTGCCTCTTTGAAGACGCCCAAACCGATATCCTTTTATTGCTAGACACGTGCGCCGTTCCCGACTCCATCGCTTCCAGTCACGGCCTCAAGCAGGTCATTGCCGCCTGCTCTCCGGAATCCGCACGCCCTTCCTCGCCCGCTTCCCGCGCCTATTTCTCGCCTTGCCTAACCGCAGCCTTGCGCCAGCTGAGCCGCGCTCCTTCCTTTTCCGCACAGCAGCTTTGCCACGAGATTAAGACTGCTTCCAACGCCCACCCCAACGCCCACCCCAACGCCCACTCCAGCTCATCGCCTCGATTTTCTTGGCCCGCTCCCGAACCCCAATTTTTCACCATGACGCCTGATCAAAGCAAGCATATTGAACTTGCTCCATTGGCAGAGCCCTCCGATGTCGCCCCTGCGCCACCATCTGCCCGCCCACGAGATGCTCCCCAAGATCCGTCCCCTAACCTGAATTTCGACGAAGCTCGTATCCTGGTTTGCACTACATTTGTTGGGGACGCCAGTCCGGACATGTCCGCTTTTCACAGCTGGTTACGGAATACACCGCCCTTGGCCGCGCAAATCACCGTCGAGGGCATGTTTTTAGGTCCTCCCACGGTTCTGCTCATATCGATGCCCACATCGCTTTGGGCCAATGTTCAGCACGACAAGATTTGGTACTATCTCGGCACCATCACCTCGCGCAACATGGTTTCCCTCTACGACAAGATGATTGGGGCATCCGCCAGCTCCGCCGCAACAGCCGAAACAATGACAGCATCAAGACCGGCGCCCGAGTCCACCCCAACAAGTGCGAATTCACGTCGAACCTCGGCTGCTCAGTGGCCTGCATCAGGATATTCTGTCAAGGGCGAACAGCCCGATGGCCAAACGAGCCCAACCGCTAGATTGTATCAGTCGCTGGCTGCTGGTGGACTTGGAATCAAGCCAAAGGCTCAGGGCGCAGACTCTGCAGAGATGCAGGAAGCTGCTGAGCAGCTCAAGGCCCTCAGCCACGTCCGCCACCGCAGTGGTGACGCTTCTGCCAACACTTCTCCCCAGCGCGCTGCGCCGCCTGTTCCTATCCCAACGTTGCACCCGGGCTTCCGTACTCTGACTCGCTCAGAGTCGATGCCCGTCATGGACAGTGGCACAGGGTCTGCTGGTGCCAGGATGCGGCGTATGCTTGGCAAACCCGACATTCGATGCGCGCATTGCAGCCATGCGCCGTTCAAGGACTCTTCTTCCCTGAGAAAACACATTGCCGCAGCGCATACTCGTCCATTTCCGTGCGCCTTTTACTTTGCGGGATGCTACAGCACGTTTGGCTCCAAGAATGAATGGAAGCGCCACATTGCCTCTCAGCATCTTTGCTTGCAGTACTATCGCTGCTCCATCTGCTCGCAGACCACGGTGGATGGAAAAGGCAACGAGTTTAACCGAAAGGATCTGTTCACGCAGCACCTTCGCCGCATGCACGCCCCTCTAGAGGTCAAGCGCGCCCTCGCTAAAGGCGACAACGGCCAACAGCAGTCTGAATGGGAAAGCTACGTTCGAGAGATGCAACAGACCTGTCTCATACAGCGAAGGCATGCGCCTCAGCGATCTAGCTGCCCCAAGCCTGGCTGCGCAAACAGCTTCGAGGGCCCGACTGCCTGGGACGAGTGGACAGAGCACGTTGGTCGGCACATGGAAAAGGGCGAAGGCGATAATCTCGGAGTAGATGAGATGCTCTTGCGATATGCCCTCGATGAAGGCATTGTTGAACGCGTCGACGAAGGCTCGTATAAACTCTGCCAGATGCTGGGCAGCGGTGGTGGTGGTGGTGGTGGTGGTGGTGGTGCTCCTAGCCAGTCGGCGAGTCAAGCAGTGTCGGAAACGCACGATTCGCAGCTTCAGTCTATGCAGAGCTCGGCACCGCCACCACCACAAGACGAGTCGTCGCAGCCGTGGGGTGTTCGGTCGCTTCCGCCGCTTCCGCCGCTTCCTCCTCATCCACCGCCGCATGACCGAATGCCGAATCCGCCACCAGAGTAATTTGCCGCATCACCGAATGCCGAACTCGCAACCAGTAATGTCGGCCATTATAACGCATCAAACCACCTTGTGCGACTATTACACTTGAAAAGTTTTTACCCAAATTCCTCTCCTTTTCCATGTTATATTGCATACATTTTGTTTATTGTACGCCTACCATCGGTTGGAACCTGTCGAATTACTATCGCCATTACGCATTTACATTGGAGCGGTTGGGAAAGATTGTTCTTTTTGTCTGCTTTTGGACCGTTTCTTTTTTTTTTTTTTTTTTTCCCTTCAACTGAATATATTCTTGAGCGGCCTGGCTTTGCCGTATGAATTATTAGTTTTGCGTCATGACAATGATGTATATAGACACAGGCTCGAGTGCATTATACAGCACTGCCATTTACATTGTTAGACATTGGACACGTCACATTGTCCATTATGCATATACTATAATACCCCGTGCTCATGATGTTGTCGAGACGTATATACTGTTCTTGCATTGTGTGTACATGACGTACAACTACGTACTGGGTAATCAAATCTTGGTGGTACTCGCCTCGTTGAGCGAAATGTCCACCTTGATTGACCGGCTCCTCTTGCTCTCGTCTGCTGCACTTTTCGCCGCGGTGGCGGTGCCGTATGGGCGTTGTGGTTACGGTAGAAAGCTGTAAAAAGGCGCCAAAGGCTCGCACCACCGCGCGCGCAGAGCAAAACCTCGGTGGCTTTTTGCCGCCAAAGCCGCACACACACACGTCGGAGCCGAACCATTTTGTTGAACTGGGGAGAGCGCGGTAAAAAGCTGAGCATCGCCGCGGATGGAACTCGCGGTACTTTTTGAGCCACGTGTGGAGGGTTGTCGCCGAGCCAAAGTGACCGACGTAGGGCGCCCGCGCCGGGGGGGAAGGTGCTCCGCGTGACGATGAGGGGGCCGCACGCAGGCCGGGCCGGGCCGGCGCGCGAGCATGGCCCGGTGTGCGAGGCGAGGGGACATGAGCGCGCGCCGTACAGGTTGTGTGTGTCGTCACATGGCGAGGCGGTATGGGTGAATTGGAGGTTGGCTCGCCGATGCGGGACGAGGTGGCCAAAGACGGCGCAAAGACGGATTCGGGCACCTGGTAGACTTGGTTACCGGCATCTTGGATCTTGACGTGCAGGCGGTTGTCTTTTGCACTCGCAGTCAGTAGTCAGTTCATTCGGGGCGGGCAATGTTGGGGGGGGGTTGCCGAGCGCTCTTACCAGTCTCGTATGTGACTTGGAGAATCAGGTCCTTGAGATCGTCGCCGTAGACGTTGCATGCCTTGCCGGCGAGGGACAGCTCCGCCGTTAGGCCCGTGTCTGTCGTCTAAACATTCGAGGCTGTGTAGCCGGGGCACTGTTTAAGCGCGCTACTGTTACTAGTATTCTCTCGCGAGAAGGACGCTAACCGCAGAGACTAGCCCCGACTACAGCAAGCTTTTCCAGAATCTCATTACAAACAATGGTAATCAAAAATTTGCAGTTGCAGTGAGAGAGCAAGAGTCAGAGGTCCGGGGAGGGGCGGGGGGCAAATCTCTTATATCCATTGCTTAATTCCGGGGCAGAGCTAAGAAGAAGAAGAAGAAGCAGCAAAAAGAAAAAAAAAGGATCTCGGTCCGACAATGGGACATTGCCCCCATCAAGAACATGAGGCTATAAAAATGTAATAGACTATAGCCTAGAAAAGATAGCCATGGCTGTCATGATGCAGGAAAGAGGAGCGATCGCTCTCGATAGGGCGGAGACACGGCCGAGCAGCTAACTAAATTCTAATAAATGGCCAGAGTTGCCAGGAGTTAGTGACTAATAAATTATGAAAGAACCATCATGTATGGGGTGAAAAGATGACTCAGCCAGCCTCGACTATCATATCCAGCCACCTGGGTGGTCAGAGATAACCTATCCCAGATCCACCAAGTTGACCTGTCCTAGTTTGATTCTGCCGATGTTTCCCCGATGGTAGGGCTTCCAGTTCAGTTAGTAGTAGTTACAGGTAGGTTAGTAGTTAAGTTAGTGGTTAGGTGTTCGAGTTAGTGGTTAGGGGGTAGGTTAGTAGTATATGTTAGTGGTTAGTGGTTAGTGGTTAGTGTTCGTGTTAGCGATATGTACTGGTGGTATAAGCATCATCCTGGGGAAACGTCAGGTAAAACTAAACTCGGACAGGTCAACTTGGTGGATCTGGGACAGGTTATGTGTAACCAGAACGGTGAACGGAGCATGGCTATACCCGCGCCAACCATTATGCCATGTGGTCGGTCTGCCACATGTTCTGGTCAGGTCAGGTCCCCCAAGGGGGGCGCAGCCCGTCGCCACATGGCTATTCACCGAGCAAACAAACAAGGCCAAGCCTCTTGGCACTTTAACCGGCGCTGAAATACTGGTAGTCAATATTCGCAAGTCCAATGTAGAGAGGGTCATGGGAAACCGAGTTTTGGATGCGAAACTCCACAATGGCCATATTTTTCCCCTTCCCAAAGTCGCCCTCTCTCAAAACTGTGTTTGTTTCTTCCATGCACCTCTACATGCCCGACATGGACCGACCTGCTCTTGCACAATCCAGGGTGAGGATGAGTCGTCTGGGCAATTGTGATGAATACAGGAGATGGTTGAGCTAGCCCAGGAATAGTCTCAAGGCGTCAAAGAATAGTTTACACGAGTTGAGCGAAATGTTTTGCCAGAGTTTTGACTACTTGACGTGTGAGGCGCGGATACGACCATTAGGGTCGTTGTGATGAGGCGATCCAGGTACATAGATAGGTCTTGGTGTACGAGAATAGTGGCATTATCGCGGGTTCTAAACGGACGGCTTTGAAACGCGCCTTAATATATTTTGTAATAACAATTCAGCTCACCTTGAGGTCATGACGCATGAAATACAGTTAATCCCTCTACCTCGTAATATCGCAACACCACCGGAGCGATTTATGAAAGTCAGGTACGGGCGCCGGACCTAGCTAATCCCCGAGCAAACGTATTGAGTCGTTGATAAGGGCACACGAATACTCGGTCACATGGTCCAGCGCCCATGCTAGATGGACCGGGGCCGATATTAACCCTATAACAAGACTTGATGGGGTGTATTGAATCCGTAGCATAGCTCAATTCTTGCTGCATGGGTTTAAACTTTTGTCGTATCGCGGTAGACAATGTAAGAGAGTTTGCTTGGCATATGCTTGGTATGGTACTCAGTACGGATTAGTTTGGCTTCCACTTGGGATGTTGATCGCCCGGTTACCGTTGCAACTCACTGGCGAGAAAAGTACCAGTAGTTCCTCCCATCTCTTCCTTCTTGCGGATCATCGGCCCGGGACTAGCACGCCATTTCGCCCAGTCGTTTTGCTTATGCCGTTGTGCTAAACGTCCATGCGCGCCGAGCCGAAAGACGCGAAAGCGAAGCAACGTTGCAGGGCTGGGCGCCATGGGCTAGGCGCAAATCACTTGCCTATTCAAGAACTATATCGAGTCAAGATACTGGCAGAAATATGGACATCTGATTACCAGTAAATCCTTTGGGGGTTCTAGAAGGTATACATCGGTAGCGAAAGCGGACGGTCCGAACAGGCCCTCACTGGTTACGCGTTCACGCAGTGCAGCACGATACGAGCATGTCGGGAAACAAGGTTTGATAATTCAGCGAGAAACAACATGGAACATGGCCGTTTTGGGCTTCTTCTGAGGCAATAGTCCTCCTTGCAAAAAAACACATATAAAAGGCCTGGTCTCTCGACTTGTTGAGGACGGTTCTTCACTTCAAAGCAACAGTCTACCATTCACTACAAAGCAAAAACCACAATCTTTACTCTTCAGTCTGAAAATCCTCTTTTTTAAAAACAATCTTTTAAAACACTTATACAAAAATGTCTGATTTCAAGATTGACGGCGAAACTGTCCTGAACTTGGCCAACGCCGCGCTAAACGCTGCCAAAGGTGGTGTGGCAATCTCGACCACCGACAGCAACGCCGTATACTCTTACGTCTTTTCCGTCTTTGCACTGGGCGCTGGTCTGGTTCCCGTCGCGGGACCTATTCTGGGCACCGTGTGCGGCCTTCTCGGCGCCATCCTGTTCCCCGTCAAGACTGATCCCAACGCCGTCTGGAACAGCCTGCGCGGCCGGGTCGAGGCCTTGATCGGCCAAAAGATGTCGGAAAGCCAGATCAAGACGCTGGCCAAAGAGGTCGATGGCTTCGCCACCAACATGAAGGCCTTTACCCGCGTCTTCAACGACTACGGAACCGCCCAGGGCGACGACAAGGCAAAGGAGGGCGAGACGCTTCGCACCCTCCACACTGCCTTTTTGGCGGTCCTCCGCGCTGAGATCCCAAAGTTCCAGGTCGATGATTATGCCGTGGCCGCTCTTCCGCTCTTCACCCAGGCCGCCAATATGCACCTCGCGCTCCTGTCCGACGGCGTCCGGAACGGAGAGGAATGGGGCTTCACCAAGGCCCATGGCACTACTCTGCAGCGGGAGTTTGACGAGCTCACCGTGTCCTCTGCCCGACGCGTCCGCGCTCTCCGTAGCCGAGACGAGCCGTCGCAGCTCGACGCCCTCAAGGAGTGCATCGCCATCGGCGAGCGCGCCGGCTGGGACAAGGCCCTTCTCGACACCTGGAGGGCCGCGCTCGAGATCCTGTCCAAGCCAACCGCCCTCGCCAAGCGCGCGACGCTGACCTACCCGGCCTACGTCAAGGAGCATTACCAAAAGGGTCGCCAGCAGGTCAAGCCCTACACTCTCGACCGCTCTGACAAGGGCACGCCCGAGGCTCGCAAGTTCCAGGCCCTGGCCGACTACGACGCCCAAATGATCAAGAACGTGCTCACCTATGCCGAGTTCTGGCCGTACCTGACCGGCAAGACGATGCCAGCTTCCGCCAAGCTGGCGCTCGACCGCGAAATCTTTTCGGGCCCCTACGGTCGCTACGCCGAGGGCGCCGCCTGGAGCGACAAGACCCCTCCTCCCATCAAGGCCCGCGAGGCCAAGATCACGGCCATCAAGCTCCGCCACTACGACGACATTGACGCACTGCAGGTGCAGCACGGCGGCCAGTGGGGCAAGCTCTTTGGAGACGCCAAGGGCGGCGATGAGGCCCTGGCCAACTTGGCTTTCGACGAGTACATCCATTCCGTTGATGTCATGTACGGACAAAAGATTGGCAAGTTGTCCTTCTTCTCCAACAAGGACAAGACCTATGGCGCCTACGGAAAGGGACTCAACGCGCCGAATGAGACCCTCGTCAAGCATGACGGATTCGGCCTGACCACCATAATTCCCACCCACTGGGAGAAGCACGTTCCCCCGGGCCTTGAGGGCATCATCTTTGGCTTCAGACCTCTGCTCACCGCTAGCGGCTAAGCCAGCTATTCAACTATTCTATGCACGCTCGCGCCATAGAGTTAGACAACCATGTATCAAGGCTGATATGTATATGTGTGCCAAGATAGAAGAACATTTCCACTAGATTGCTGGAATACAAATCATCATTCTACATGAAACCTTGCCTGTGAATCTAGAATAGATTGATCGAATGGGAATGATCCTTTTCTACATGAGACCTTGCCCGTGAATCCAGAACAGATTAATCCAATACGAATCATCGTCTTCTACATAAGCCCTTACCTACAAAGTTCCGAATAAATGTCCATCTGCCAATATTACAGTCGTCTCGACATTAGCTTGGCCATCAAGATATAAGCCATGGCTAATCGACATTGTTTCCTTGGACTGCTGCTTACGACAGCAAATAGTGAATAGCCAAGGCAAAGAAAACACAGACCAAGCTAAAGGTCACAGCAAAGCTATTTCAGCCTTTTCATTAACCATTCTGAATTAGCCCATCATGCAAACCATGTAGAAACATCGAGGATTCATCCTCTTTGCTCAGGGGAAAAAAAAAAGTAATACAAGATTATCAGTTATACAAAAGTATGCTAGCACCTTTGTTTTCCAAACCTCAAGAAAGCTGAGTCGACTTGCTAATATTCTCGACAGTCTCGCCCTGTGCCTTCACCACGCCTTGGGCTGCAATGCTGGCGCGTTGCTGCCAGCTCTCCGTCGGGCGCCAGGATGTCGACTTGGGTGCAAACTTGACATCTTGGTAAGTTGGTCGACTTCCTCAAGGGTCAGGTTCTTTGTCTCGTAAATGAAAAAGTAGACTCCTGAGGGTTCTGGTCCGTCGAAAACGTACCGCACATGCCAACAATAAACTGCGAGATGCACATGCCAATAGCACCAAAGAGCAGCAGAGGGCGGCGACCCCATTTATCCGTTGCGTAGAGGTCTGGAACCGTCGAGGTAACATTGATGGCTGATGTAATCATTTGGATAACGAATGGGTTTCGAATTCCAGATTTTTCAAAGTACTTTGTGCCGTAATAGAATATGAAGTTGAACTTGAAGGGCAACAGTTGATTCCAGTCAACTGCTGCAGACCCTGCAAAGCAGAGCCTGTGAGCTGGCGCTTGAGGACCGGATGACGGAAGCAGTCCAGGTACGATGTCCCGGATCCGAGATTCATTTCGTGGTCGTGGTTGGCCTTGATCTCATGCAACTCTTGGGCGATGACGGGGTGATCGGCGGGGAGGCGGCGGATCCTGCCTAGAGCCTTGGCAGCCTTGTCGGGCTTGCCAGCGCGTATCAGCCTATCAGGTAACGAGGTGTCTCGGGAAGAAGAATCATTCCGACGAGCAAGATTAGGGACCAGGCGAATTGGACCGCAATCGGTATTCGGTAGCTTCCGCTATCATTGCGCTTGGCGGTCGCATTGTCGACAACGGCAGCAAGCAATAAACCGATGGTGATGACAAGCTGGTAGGCACCGACAATGGCACCACGAATCCATTTGGGGGCCGTTTCAGACTGATACAGGGGTACTAGAGCCAAGAATTAGCCGTCATCACATGTGGCGTGCGCAAGACATACTGAGAGCAGAGATCAAGCCCACTCCGAAGCCAGCAAAAAAGCGACGAGCGAGGAACAAAGGGATAGAAGTGGCAGCAGTTTGCAGAATGACGCCCAAGTTAAAGACCCAAGTAGATATGATGAGACCAGGACGGCGTCCGAGGTAATCGGCGAGGAATGGCGAGGCAAGAGCACCGAAAAAGGTACCGGTGGACAGGATTGAGACGATGGCAGACTCTTGAGAGGTAGTAATATTGGGTCCCTTGTCATCAGTGTAGCCTGTGCTGAACAGAGCCTTCCAGTATGGCATAACAATAATACCACTAATAGTGCCGGTTATCGTAGCTGCACACACGTTAGCTTTGTCTGACGACAGGCGATGTACCATGTTTACCTAAAAAGAACACCACCAAAGGCGATAAAGAAGCCCATAGCAATTGCCGGCCATGTCTTGCCGACCTGATGCTCCGGCCTGGAGAGGGAGGCCTTGCGCAAAAACCCTATGACTACGGTCGGGGCGGAGAGGAGTAGATGATACTTGTAGGATCTAGGAGCGCGTCGGTTGTAGGGCGATGAATGCTATGAGCAAGACGGGGTGCTCATAGACAGGAAAATGTCAGATCCAGGACAGAGGACGTCTAAACGCCAACGGGCGGCGTGGTGTGGATGGGACAAGCTTATTATTTATGCGCACGGGTAGGAGACGGGCCAGAGACGGGGGAAGGCTCAACTGGGGTACTCGGGGCCAACGATCATCATCATGCAGCCAGCTCTTGGCGTCCCATTCGAGTGTAGGCAAGCCCGGGCCCAGTTCATAGCCGCGCCAAGTGAAGCTACGATGCATTTTATTAGCCTCGAGCAGTCGCCATGGAGAAGTGGACTAACCTTGGTCTTCATACAATTGCCTCCACCAGAATGGGGAAGTCAATGCAACTGCATCGGGGTTCTGTGTCGGTTTTTCGCCGCTGCTGGTGCGCGGCGCAAAGTCTTTGCAACATCTGGGGTCCAGTCAAGTACGGATACTCGGACCCGAAACAGTATTGATTGGAGACGCTCGAGACGCTGCGATGCAGGTCTGCGAAGGAGTCAAGGACGCTTCGTTTCCGAGATGACGCTAACCAGTCGCTAGTCGAGTCCTGGCTTGAGGCGCGCCGCCTGTTTGCAGATTGGTCTGGATGATTGAATCGACGAGCACACTGAGATGCTGGAAGGCGATAAGAAAATCAAGACATGCGAATCTTTTGCCAATGTTGAAAGCGCGAGGTTTTGTGCGATGATTAATGCGACGAGGTTATTGGTGGTGTTGATGCAACAATGCAGCTGTGAAGAAAAGATTAGATAAAAGTGGGACTAAGACGGCTGTGAGCCAACCAGAAGCCTAGATTCAAGCAGGCTCGCACAAGGCGAGATGGACTAAAATTTAACTATTCCGTACATTCTTTGAACTGGAGTCGGCGGACCGACAGCAACTTTTCCCATCTTCATCACTCCTAATCTGCAACTAAAAGCGCCTCGTACGACGACCAAGCCAGCCTGGTAATTGATTCCAAATTGAACACTCGTCACCAAGATTACTATGGCGTCCAAATAGACAGTTAGCCACGCGGAATTTTTCAATAGCACCTGCCCCATTTTGGCAGCGATCCCCCCATTCCCATTCCCCCGCGGTGCCTAGGAACCCCCCCCCTTCGTGCAACAATGGTGTCTGGAAGCAGCAATTCCGGCAGTCAGTACCCCGTAGCCCCAGCGACTTTTCATGTTCGCGCAACAACTTGGCCTGGTTGCCTGGCAATGTAATCCCCGGATATCGTCGATGAGGTCACCAACCGTCAGCAAAAAAAAATATTGTGTCGTTTGAACGCTAGCAAGAACCAACTTGGCTCAGCAATCTACCGTTGTGTGCGGCGATGAAAGCACGCAGCTTCTGCCGGTTCTTCATCACCTAATACCATCCAATGCCTCACCACCAAATGTCGCATCACCAGGGACACATGAATTGTCAACTAGCATGAGCGCATTATAATCAATTCAACGTCTCCCCTCGTCGTCTTTCCACGCGCCAGCAGGATCAAGCCTCTAAATTATTCTACGAGATGATAGGGTAATAAATATTAGCCGCCTCTCGTTTTTGTACTAGTCCAAATGCTTTTTCCTATTGATTAGAAAACACTCTATGCCCTTTACACCATTTGCCATGGATTCGAGAAAGTAGTGCCTCTAGTTGGACCGGAGGCAATGTTTGGATAGTGCCTGCAGGTTCTAGCCGATTTTGTGCACCCTGCGTCCTATTACTGTACCTCTATTACCCCCGCTCGCGTGCAACGAAAACAGCCAAGTTTCCTTCCCTTGGTAACAATCAAGGCTGACTCTCTCATAATGGATTCGACCATCAAGACTAAGTTCTCCGCCGAGGAATTTGACCAAGGTGAACTAGGACGAGTTGGACACCAGTTTCTCCAGTTCACTCAAAGCTGACCAGCAACCAGCACTCCGAGCTTTGGACGTTGAAATCGGCAAATCCAAGAACATGTCCAAAATCAAGCCGATCCAGCTTTTAAGCGCTGGTGGTTTTGTGGCTGTCACTCTATTCCGCAACCGTCTCGCGACAGAAGACATAGACTACATCATGAATCCCGATACGCCAAAGGTTGACAAGATCAAGGAGAAGCTCCAGACTGCCATCGACGCCGTGTCCAAGCAGCGAAACATCTACAAGGACTGGATCAACACGCAGATGGAAATCTTCGTCACCGGCCACAACAGGCAGCGTCTGTTCCACGATTCTGTCACCCAGAATGTTGTTCTCTGGAGAGGGGCCAACCTGGTTATTTACGCCGCCAAATGGGAGTGGACAATGGCCCGTAAGCTCAAAAGGATCGGGTCCGAGGGCAGAACAATTGATATTAGTGATGCGGTCGAGATTTTATCTAGGATGGTACAGGAGAACGGCGGCCCTCTCGCTCTAGAAACCGTCAAGTCGTGGGACACTATCGTCTACACCCCACTGGATATGGCTGCCATCAAGAGCGTTGCCGACGCCTACAGGGAACGATGGGGGGTTGCCGGCATCGACATGTAATCCCATCTGTTGGCTCTGCTCTGTTATAGTCGACCCAGCACATGATCTGTAACTCGTCCCCTCCATTTTCCGTTATACACAATACAGATATCCCATCGTCGCCACAATGTTTCGCTTTTGAAAAATTGCATTTACCCCATCTTCGTTTCCTGGGGACCGTAGGTCGATCGTTTCTGCCAGAGGCTTAACCCTGCTCGTCCAGCTAGGAGCTGTTTCGAGGAAGAGCGGGTAATGAGCTTTTTCGTCGACTTCCAAGGCATGCTTGCCATTTCGTCGCAGTCCTTGCTCAATCTTCCAATTAAACGCGGCGACGAGTGCTTCAACAAAACTTGCCAGCACAGCGTATCGAACAGTATCCGCATCCTTGGGGTCTGGAATTTGGGACAGTCGCCATGACGCCTCGTCGTGACGGAAGAAGTAGTCGCACTCGTAGCCCATGAGGATGATCCCGCCGCTGCATAAATCTTCGTAGAGCCGGTAGAGCGAGCAGAGCGGCGTGTCCCGGAGGCAGAACAGAGGAATATCATGGAGCTGTCGGATGTTGCGCTGCAGTAGGGACGCGCTCGCTACGGGGTCCGCTGCCCTGGCGTTGGCCGTGAGCACATCGTGGGTAGGCGGAAGTGGCTTCGCCTGGAAGTGCCACGGGTGCGGGTACAGAAGCTGCCAGAGCAGTTTCCGGCGCTCTGAGCACTTGCATCGGATCCGTCTCAAGGATGCGCGCAGCTGCAGAGGGGTCGTCAAGGGTCGGCGCATTACGGTGTTGTCTTGGCTGGTGTGTGCGGATTCGCTGAACCTTTTGATTTTAAGATGAGTTAGTACTTCGTAGTGCTATCCGGACAAGACTCACGTGATGCAACCCACCTATGTATCGACTTTGGAGGCACCTTGGATTACTGGCGCGCTTTATATAGAATTAAGCACTTGAAAAGAATTGCCAAAATAGGCAGTCTATTTTATCCCGGCCCCGTAGCCCCTTTTTTCTCCGTCGCCACCATCGCCAACGCCAACAACCTTTGATAAATGACACAGCCTGCCGTGGCCGCGGCAGAAACCCCCTTATCAGCTAGTGGTGCACACATCTCTTCAAAGCAGCGAAAAGGCTTTTTTTACGCTAATTAGCGAGTGTCAAGAGGCCTTTATTATTAAGAGGCTTCAGTATCGGTGGAGAGAGTGGTGGTGGTGGTGGTAGTAGTAGGTAATAGAAACGCTAAATATATTGCAAGATATAGTACTTCTCTGCCCATATGATGCGCACTGAAAACTATGTACTTGTTGAAAATTCGCTACATCATGTGAGGCTTGTGTGGTCAGTAAAAAGCTCTCATCCAGATAGCACTACTAAAGATTATGCCGTCTGCGAGCAGGCACAGCCCAGAGTAACAAGAACGTAAAGGGAGCCATGTTTTCTACTGCCTATAGCCGTATGTACTATGGTTTGAGCTAAATTGATATACAAATACGCGCCTATTATAGCCATGCGCGGCTGCTGCGCAATGTGGTATAGTTTTGACCAACAACTTTGGCCGCTTCCGCCTCGCTATCTCGTCCGCCACGACCTCTCCTCCGCGGTCTACGCGTGGTCTCCTCGATATAGTAGTGGTTGGCGCCCGAGGCGTAGCCCACGCGCCACGGCACTGCCATATCCGGGCCCTCTGGCCCTCCGCCGCAGGTGCCTTTGAGTCGCTCGTTGGGCGCGCTATTGAGCGCCAGCGAGAACAGATTGTGCCCATCCGTGAAATCTGTCACAAGCTTGCGATTCCTCAACAAGTACACAGCGCACATCAGGTTGAGGCCGCACATGAGGCCCAGGATGACATAGAACATGCCCTGCCACGCGGCAACATGCCCGGACGTGTACTCTTGCGTGATTACCGATGCGTTGAACTGATGGATCGCACCAGGCTCTCCCACAATATTGCCTGGCTTGTGGTAGTTCCAGTAATGGCGGAAAGGCGTACCCACGGAGCCGAGGACAAGCGTTGAGCTGGCAAAGACGGCGAGAGCTTCCGCCATGGAAGGCAGATACACCGGCAGCGCGGGCAGCCTGAGAGCCAGCTGTGTGAGAATGCGCGAGTTGGCAGGATTGCTGTTTCGCTCGCCCCCATTCAAGTCGGATGCCAAGCGCCATTGTTCGGCCAGAAACTGTCGCCGTGTTAGTTTGCAGCGCCTCAGAAATACGGGCTGGCTCCAACTTACTTTCCAATCTTTGGCCGGCAAGGCCCATTCTTGGTCTTCAGGAAAAGAACGGCGATAGCTATCGATATCGCCGGGATCCTCACAGTGAGCTACCATCTTGCTGCCGCTGATACCAGAGATGGTGAAGTGCGTTGAGCAGTTTGGTGAGAGCCAGGATCGAAGCTCACACAGCGTGTAGTCCTGAAGTTTTGGGCTTTTACCCATGATGTAGATCGCATCTGCAGACTGAGTCCAGTAATTGACTACTGTGTTATAGTCAAACGGAAACTGTGTCGCCATTTAGCAGTCGAGCATTTACTTCACAATAGCTCCCCAACTCACCAATTTGAAGACTGGTGGCCTTCTTTTATACTTGGGTCCCCAGCGAAAGATGTCATCCACCTCTGTTCTGTTCAAAAAATTCTCATTTCCAAGGCTATCCTGACCATCAGGCACTTCACTTGTCCAATTCTTCCATCCGATTGTCTGATTTCCCACGCCAGTAGCACTCTTGTTGGCATATGGCCACTCGGTGTAGACGAGTGGTCCGAGCTCGCTCGGGCTCATGTTCACGCACAAGACATTGACTGCTGGAGAGACAACACCAGCCTTGATGGAATATTCTCCGACGCCAGAGAGATCATGTGGTTGCAAGATCCCGTTGAGAGGTGATGTTGCTGCCGCAGCGATGCCGGGATGCGGCATGGCCAAAGTGACATTGTTGATGATGCGCCCCGTTTCCTCAAAATGCGCCGTGACATTGCCATGCTCTGTCTCGATCCAGGTCCCCAACAATGTCGTGTTGCCATGGAGGGATGCTGTTCCAGCCGGTCTCTCTTTTAGGTCGTGGACTAGCATGCTACCGTTAATATTAATATTGCTCCAGACTCTCATAAAAGCCTGCAAGTTTCGATATGACTCGCCCGATACCATCACGTCCATGCAAGACAACGCCGCTTCTTCCTTGTCCTCGTCCTTTAGCATCGTCGGACATGATAGCTTGACAAACTCCGAGTTGGCGTACGAAGAGCGGACGTAGCCCGACAGGGTCCTATTCCCCCATTTCCCGTACTTTAGCTTTGGCGCGACCATTGCATCGGAAGCTGTCGTGTAGAATGCAGCGACAAGTGTGGCAAGCAGAGACAACACCCCGAGCAAGGTGTATCCCGAATGTTTGGTAATTGAGCGAGCAGTTGTGATCAGAGTTCCAGGTTCATTCACCCAATCTCGCATCGAAATTTCTGCCAGTGTGATGCCTCGCGACCCTCGAGCAATGGCTCTTCGCGTGAGACATTGGCCAAGGCATGTGATGAAAACTGTGACAAATGACATCTCAATTATCTTGGAGACAAGCGCAGCCAACATCGTCGCTATCGATGGCTTGATTGCCGCGTTGGAAGAGATACCTCGACCCCATCTCGGCTGGGAAATAGCAACGGACAGCCACAACGTGCTCAAGCTGGTTGAAAGCACCGATAAAAAGTAGACCAATTTGATCCGAGATGAAGCTGGCGATTGAATGTCTCTTCTTGAAGAGCAAAGCTCTGGACCGGCGACTTGAGAAAATGTATTAGCAATAATCAGATTTTATCAGGTACAGACACTTACCACAACATTGTTTCGGACAGTCAGCATCGGAAGCACTGCCGTCGCAGTCACCCTCCTCGGTTATCGAAGGGCAATCTGTTCCAGATATCGGCTGCATATTCATCGTCAAAGGTTCACTGCTGCCCTTGTTGCGACCAAGGCCCTTGGCGTTGAAACTCCATAGACTGCTCCACCGGGAAGCTCTTCGAGGCGACCTTCCATCTACCAATGTGTCGTCCGGCGAGGGCATCTCGCTCGGCGTTGCTGACTTTCTCGGGCTCGGCACTGACGACCGGCTAGCGGAGCTGTCTTCGTTTGAAGCCACAGGCACGCGGCGAAGTTTGAATTGGCTGCTCTGATGAGATAGTCCGAGTGGGTTGTCATGATTTGAGCTGCGGCCACTGTGGCTGCCGAGGTCAGGGCCATCATCATGGTCTGCACCAGGCTCGAGAGTCGCTTCCATGCCAGGCAACTCTGTGTCTTCGTACCGCCACCTGTGGGTTTCATTCCCGCGGGGGGGCTGCAAGCGTTGCGCACCGAACGAGGTCGATGACATGCGCCGCGGTTCCCCTGCATGGATGTCAGGATTCATCAAAGACGATGGGGAAGTCCATGGCTCGTCTTCCGCCCTATCTGGCGAGACATCCTGCCTGGGTTGGCGATAGGACATTATTGTTTCTTAGAGGCACCCGTTTAGTAAGCCGGGTTCGGCCAGTAAAACGAGCAGGCGCACCGCTGGCCCGAGTCTATCGCAGCGAACTGAGCAGCACTACGGCGTGGTGGGGGAGTCAAAGCAGCATATAAGGTTCGGACAGACAGAAAGCAAACAACCAACTGATATTAATAAAGGTGTCAAGGAAGCGGAAATAACGTTTGCGAAGAGTCTCTCATGAGAAATGGCTGAGAGTAGTTCAAGGTTGGGGCGGAACAAAGATGGGAAGGCGTGGTTGAACAGAGATAAACCCAACGTGGGAGCAGCGCCGGGCACCGGGCTCTGGATATAATGATACAATCTGCAAGAATTGTAGAACCATAAACAGATGCGGAGGGAGGCTGGAGCTCACTTGGATAGCGATCTGCATACCGTGTCTCAATATCATTCAGCTCTGACCTGGCAGCACAGCCCAAGAGCGAGCCTTTTGATAACGCGGGGGCCAAAGTCTCGACTTGTAGAGTGTGTGGGTGTGGCAGTGATAGGCTCCATGCTCAATAATGCTCATACAAGAAAAGGCTCCCGAGATGCAGCGGCTGAGACAATGGGTGCATGTACATGTAGTTGGAGCAGCGACCATTGGCCTGTTGGCTCAGCAGACTTGGCGGCTGCATATTTCTGCTGCACGTTCCAGCACCATGACTATCGCGCCTCCAGCGCCGAAAATAAAGTAGCATTCAAGCTCTGCATCTGCACACCGGTCCTGTTGACTGACAACGCCAAGTCTTCTAAAATTATCTCGCGATGGCTTGTGCGCCCGCGAACTGCGTCAGCCACGACATCCAGATTGACAGCCTTGCCATGCTCAATATCCAGCCTGCCGACATGACCAAAGACGCGCGTCGGGAAGTCCGTTGTTGCGAAGCGCATGGATTGCTACTGGCCCTAAATATAGGACGTCTACATAGTTAGCCTTGCTCGGGTATCTGTCTTTGGATCAGTTACCGCTCGTTTGAGACTCTCGGGCCCGGCAGACACGGCGCGCGTCCTATAAATGCAAGTTACACAGGACGCGTTGAGAAATCACTCGAGAAACATGATTGATTTCTTCTTCTTCATCTCATAACCATTAAATGACGGAGCCCTGTCTCCAAACTTGCAAACGAGCAAGTAAACAAAGATGACATAGGAACAAGGAAACGTGACCTAATTGACGCCCAGAAGCATGAAAAACACCCCATAATCTGATCATCTAAATGTTTACAGAAAGTACACAAAATAGAGTGACAGCTGTTAGCTGCAGAGGAAAGGCTCGGACTCTATGCCATGACGGCAGTAGGCCGGCGCTGCGAGTTGCCGCCTCGCTTCTGAGAGTTTGGACGCGCCAGGGTATACTTGGCAAAGGCGCGCGCCAGAGCCTTCTTGCAGCTGACTTTTTGGCTGCCGACAAAGCTCTCCACAGTCACTGCAATGGCGCGGTCAATGTCCTGCGCGGAGCAGTACTCTGAGAGGCGCATGCGGCAAAACGCCTCGCTGATGCGGATAATGGCCTCCAAGTGACGAACAGTAATGGGGTATGCGCCCGTCGCCAGCGACTCTCGTCTCATATCGGCAAACAAACGTGCCACCTTGTCCTCATCCATGTGGTACAGCTTGGGGCTGCAACGCTCGCGCGCGTACAGAATGTACTTGCGTAGCAGTTGTTGGGGTATCTCATTCTCCTTGCGCGCACGCTCGGCCTCCTCCCTCTCGTCGTCGGCGGCAGCGCGCGTGTCTTGGGTCTGGTCCTCGGCGAGAGGATGACTACGGCTGTGCGAGCCGACGATAAACCGCGCCAGACGCTCGTCTTCGGCAGGTTCCACAGTGTCGCGCACGACGCAGAGTACGTCAAAACGGGACAGAATCGGTTCTGTCAGCTGCACGTTGGAGGAGAAGGGGATCGTCGAATTGTAGCGGCCGCCAATAGGGTTAGCCGCGGCGATGATGCCGCAGCGAGCTTGAAGTGTCGTGACGATGCCGGCCTTGGAGATGGAGATGGTTTGCTGCTCCATGGCCTCGTGGATGGACGTGCGGTCTTGGTCGTTCATCTTGTCAAACTCGTCAATGAGACATGTGCCGCGATCGGCGAGCACCAGCGCACCACCTTCCAGAGTCCATTCGCTCGTCAGTGGGTCGCGGCGCACACTGGCCGTCAAACCGACGGCACTGGCTCCTTGACCGGTGGCAAACACGGCTCGATGGGCCGTCTTCTCGGCGTACTTGAGGACCTGCGATTTTGCTGTACCGGGATCACCGAGAAGGAGGACGTTGATGTCGCCACGAATGTGATGCGCGCCCTTGGTAGTCTTGGCAACGCCGCCAAAGAGTGACAGAGCAACCGCTGTCTTTACATCGGTGTGGCCGTAGATGCTGGGCGCAACAGAGTTGATGATTTTGTCAACGATATTGGGATCGCGGGAGAGCTTGCGGATGGCTTGCTCGTCCTCTTCGGTGAGACGGAACCCAGCCAGCTGATCGTGTGACTTGACAACATTGTTGGCTTCCAAGATTGTGGCAAAAACGGGGAACCCGTTTCTGTTGTTGAGCTGGGCATCATAGTTGTTGCGGTATATGCCGGTAACCTCAATCTCCTCACCAGGCTTCGCCCTGTCGATCAGATCCCACAGAAGGATAACCTCTCGCTGACGGGGTAAGCGACCAGCTGGGACTGTGCCAGGGGACTCTTGGAGAGTCAGCTTCTGGTAATTACGGTAGACAGTCTTTTCCGAGTTGAGCGTAAATGGTCCTCGTGACTGGCAGTTTTGGCAGTATGTAATTTTGACCTCGACGTTGGATTCTTGCTGGAACGGTCCTAGGGTAGTACCGCACTTGATGCAGTCAAATTTGACATACTTCAGCTGCGGAAAGACGCCAGAGCGGCGAGTGACGACGCCGCTTACGCGGACAAGGCAGTTGAGATGAGTTTGGCGGAGCTGGCGCAGGGTATAGTGAACAGGCAAGTCAAAGATGCGTACGTGTATCTCCGAGTGAATGCGCTCGTAGTCAGGGTAATGTAGAAGGACGACATCCATGGCAACCTCGTCAAAGAGCTTGAGCATCTCCGAGGGGGAATTTGCCAAAAAGTATGCAAGAATGGCCTTGCTCTCGGATAGGTGCTCGTAGGAGACTTCCAACGACTCTGCGTTGATCTCACCGAGAGTTCGGATGCGATTACCGTAGACAGAGGAGCCAGACGCATCCGTGTATGAGGTAAGGAAAGCTTTGAATTCGCGACGAATTGTACGCTGAACGGCAGCTTGCGAAACCCACTCCGTCAGGTTTGCCGCCTTGACGTCGCCGAGAGCCTCGAGAGAGAGCTCCTCGTCCATGATGTCGCCGTCCATAGCATCGTCAGGGTCCTCATCGTAGTGATGGCGTCTGCGGCGAGGCTGGGCAGTGAGGTCGATATCACCATCGTCGTCATCGCCAGGCAGAAAAGCAGCAGGAATGCGCTGTCTGCGGGCAACCTCGCGGTCACGTTTGCTCAGCTGTGCCTCGAGGCGACGTCGGGCACCGAGGTCCATGTCATCAAAGTCGCCTTCATCATCAATATCGACGGCTTCGTACTCGTCGCCCTCTCTATCTCTGTAATCGGCCTCGTATCCTTCGCGGAAAAGGTCGACGTCGTCGTCGGCCATCTCATCGAGGTCGTCAATGTCGTCTTGGATCTCGCGCTCCTCCTCAATCTCATCGTCGTCTTCGACACCGTGAGCGATGCTAAACGGCGCGGGAGGGGAAGACGGCATGGGGCTGGATACAACGCCAATAGAAGAAGTGGCATCGTCGCCACCGGTGCGCGAGCGCTTGCGAGAAGCAGCCCCCCTGTTGCCCGAGGTCGGGCTATTCCTGAGCGGGGAACTATGGGAGAAAATGCAGTTAGCAGCGTTCATAGACGAGTGCACTTGAGCGGAGCGAACCTCATTGTGTATGTATGTACCGAATGTCTTCGGTTCGATAATGACAAGATAGGGTTGAAAGAATGATAATTGTCAGTGTCGAGTGCAATAAACCCAAGATTGAAAGGGAGCCCACAAGCCCGCCCACACTCGCGTCGCCCGTGTCAAAACGCGTCGCACGCGTAAAGTGGCACTAAGCCTGATTAACTCAACGCGTTGCTGCAACTGCGCAGACCGAGCCTCGACGAAGCGAGACCTAAACAATAAAGGTTGATGAATTGGGCAAATGTTTTAAAGGAGAATAGTGACTAACTTTTTCCGCGCCAATCCCTGCTATCTATCTTTTGATACGCGGTAAGACTACTGCGTGTGGAAGCTTACCTAACAGTTTTATCACGTGGGCACACCACTAGTGACCACATATAGATGACCCACACACACACACACCTAGCTTAGAGAATATATTATTATCTTATAGAATACCCTAATAATTAGTAGTAATTACTTTCATATCACACAGCCTCTTAAGGCACTATTTCTATTAAAAATTTAATAATATAGGCTTTAGCCACTAGCCTACTAAGATATTTAGCACTAATAATATAAATATACACACTATAGTAAGTAGTAAGCTATTACTAATATTATCTTATAATAATATAGCTTAATTATTATAACTTCTTTTTAAGATATACTAAATATAGTTATATTAATAATATTAACCCTAATATATAACTCTAATTTCTAATAATAATCTAGTATAGTTATAGACTCTTACTATATACCTAGCCTATATCTACTATACTTAGGACTATACTAAAACTAATATTATTATACTTATTACTAAGCTACTAAGGTAGTAGTAAATTTAGTCTAGACTATATATTATTATAAAAGTAGGTAGACCCCTAACTAAGACTCTTATTTATAACTTAAGGTATAGAGGTAGTTACTCCTTATAGTACTCTATAGTGTCTTTAGAAACTAGCTATAAGAATAAATAAACTAAGGTAAGAACTATATATTAAAGAAGGAAGAATAAGGGGTAGGAATACTATATAGCTAAGAAGCTAACTAAAGGTATATTAATAGTATTTAAGACTTTTAGCTTACCCCTATTCTCTCCTATTATATCTTCCCCCTCTCCTATAATATCCCTTATATTAAGATATAGTATATAATAAAGTCTATATTAAAGCCTAATTATATTATAGGTATAAGTAAGCTAAGCTAGTAATAACTATAGTTATACTAATAGTATAGGCCCTATCTCGCCCTAGCTAGTAATAATAAACACTATATAGACTTTAGCTAAGTTCTTATATTAAGTAATAATATAGGCTTAAATAAATAAAGAATATATACTAGTGTTATTTTAGGGTAAGTTAAGTGTCTAAAGACTTTATAAAAATAATATTAGATTCTTTAACCTTAACCTTAAGTATTAAGATAAGATTAGTATAAAATAAGTCACTAGTACTAGTAAGGATATTATCTTTATTTATATTTATACCTTTATAGATTAGCTTAAATAGTATATTAATACCTATAGTAAGTAATAAGTAAAAGATATTTAGATAATATACCTTTATAATAAGGTAGCCTAATAGTATAATAGCTACCTCTTTTAATTAGATTAGAAAATACTCTAGATAGTATAGGTTAATATAATCTATAAGAAGCTTATTAAGAGATAAAAGAAGCTTATATTAAAGGCTACTAGAGATCTCTAAACTACTTAATATATACTAGGTAATATACTAGTAGGTTATAATATTAAGATATATATACTCTAGCTCCTATAGGATATATAAGCCTATAAGATAAGATAATAGGTATAGCTATAGTTAGTCTATAACTCACTTAATCTTATAATCTACACTACCCTACTACTACTAAGTAGTTCTAATACTCTATTATAGCTAATTAACATAGTATATAAGAGATAGGACACTATTAGGGATCTTACTAAGTAGAGGCGTAACTAAGCCCCCTCTAGATAGCTATAGGCCCTAGGTTAGAACTAAAGCTATAGAAACTATATAGGCTAGAATAACTAGAGCTATTATAACTAGGGAGGCTATTAGAATATATATAATAGCTAGAGGAATAATAACTATTATACCTTTAATAGTAATAATTAGGCTATTAATAGGTATAATAGTAATATATATTCCTTACCTTTAGCCTATAATAATAAGCTATATAATAATTATAATAATAATATAGGTAATAGAGGGTAGTAGCTATATCTAAAGACTATATTATTAGGACTATTCTATAATAACTCTAATATACTAAACTAGCTATAGTTTAATAGTAAGTATACCCCCTAGGGTAGAGCTAGGTAGCTATATTAACCTTATAATAATACTTAGTAGTAATAGTAGTTATATACTACTAGGGTATATTAGTAAGATAGTAAGTATATTAAGGATAATATATATTAAGATAACTAGTTAGGCTATACACTATAGTAGGATATATAGGAGTAGGACTATAGTCTATAGGACTACTTTAATAATCTAGACGCTATAGTAGTGCTAGAGGAAATAATACTACTAGCCCTAACTATAGATAATAAAATACACTTTATAAGTATTATTAATATTATATAATATTAAGAATAGATCTACTATATATATCTATAGCTATTTAAAAGTTATAATATACTTTATAAATATATTTAAGTAATCTATAGTAGTAATAGTAATAACTCTAGCTTTAATAGTATTAATATATAGACCTTTACTTACTCTAATATTCCTTATAATAAATCTATATACACCCTAGCTATATTACTATATTTAGTAATAATAACACTAGCCTAGATATTATATATAATAATAGCGGTACTATCTACTTAGGTAGACTAGATAGATTTTATACTATTAAGGCTACCTATTATTATAGTAAAATTAATAGGTATAGTTATAGATTTACTATATAGTACTAGCTAGACCTATCTTTATATATAGATTTACCTAAAGCCTATAACGCTAGACGTCCTATACGATATTTATATAGATATAGGGGCCACTACTATACTAGCGGATAAAGTATAGCTAGCTATATACTATCCTAAGCTCTAGGTATAATAATAACTAAAGCTAGTTATTTTATATAGTATTAAAGTAAGTATATATAGTATAGCTAAATTTATATACCTTCTACTCTATATACTAGGCTCTAGGCTAGATAGTATACTAGCTATAGCTTATAAGATAGTTAAGGTATCTATTATATAGGAATTAAAAGCTAATATATTACTAGGTATAGATATACTTAGACCCCTCTATATAGATATCTTCTTAAGTATATAGTAGGCCATTATCTATAAGTATAAGGATATCTATATCCTAATTACCACCTAGTTTTAAAAGAGATATAATAAGGCTATAGTATATATAAAATCTAGTACTACTATTAACCTAGGTTAGATAGCACTACTACTAGTCTACTATAAGGTACCTAGTGGTATAAGGTATATATTTAACCTAAGACTAAAGTTAAGTATTACCTTATTTATAGTAATCCTTAAGGTAGATATATATTATATATTAGTCTATAATAATATAGGTAAGAGACTAACTATCTAAAAGTATAACTATATAGGTAAGATATATCTAGTATACCTAAAAACATAGGTATATATAGTAGAGGCTAAATAAGTAGTATTAGTAATAGAGCTAGTAGTTATAATAGACCTAGAGGTAAGTTACTTTATTATACCCACTAAGACACTTAAAGGGGATACTATTAAGTACCTTATAGGCGTCTATATATATTATAATAAGTCTAAAACCTATAGTTAGTAGTTATATAATCTTATTATATAGTACACACTACTATTCTAGGATAAAGGTTTTACTAGAGTTCTTATAGAAGAATATATAAGAGTTAGGCTTAAGCTAGGCTAGGAGGATATACTATAGACTAAATATAGAGTCTACTTATAGGGACCTAAAGAGTAAAAAGTTATTAATACTATTATATAGGGCTTTATATAGAAGGGTAAGCTAGAGTATATAAAGACCTAAGTGCTATTTATATTCTTAGTATTTATAATTTAATAAGGTATAGAAGAGAAGTGTAAAGGCTATATAGTAGTAGATATTAGACTACTAAATAAGTAAGTACTAAGTAATATATATACTATATATAGATAGGATAAAATTATAAGTAGACTAGCTTATATAAAGTATATTACTATTATTAATACTATATTATTTTATTATTAATAGTAGTTATATCCTAATTCTATATAGGCCTTTATAATAATAATATATAGTAGGTAATTTATATTTAAGGTACTTATTATAAGATATAAAAATAGTAATATATATATATAAAGGCGTATAGATAAGATATTTAAAGGTATTATAGGTATATACTATTATAATAATATCTTTATTAGTTTAAATACCTTTAAGGAATATATATAATATATCTAAAAGGTATTTAATAGGCTTATAGTATATAATATATCTATTAGTCTAGGTAAATTATTTATTATATATAACTTAGTTTTAGTACTTAAGTATATAGTTAATATATTAGGACTAAGCACTATATAGAATAAACTATAAGCTATTAGTAAGCTAGTATTCTTTACTATATTAAAGTAGCTAGAGATCTTACTAAGATTTATAAGGGCCCTCTAATATAATATCCTAAGATATACTATAATAGCTAAACCGCTCTAGATCTAGAAGATATAGCTATAATATGTGGCTAGGGCTAAAAAGGTAGTAGAGGCTAGTGTAAATAAGGATACTAAGAAGGACCTAAAGGCTAATATAAGGGCTAGGCGATAAATAACGTAAGAGGCTATAGCGTAGAAGGCGTAGATAAATTATACTATACTAGCACTACTTACTAAGGTAGAGCTTAATAGCTTTATATAGCTAAAGGAGGCACTTATATAGTATTATACCCTTATACACTTTATTATATATTAGTAGTTATTTTTTAATATTAATATATTAAAAGTAGGTATTAGAGTAATAGTATATTATATAAAAGAAGAGGTACTAGAAAAAATCTTATAAGATAGTAAGGTGGTAGTATACTTACTATATAATAGTATATAACTAGTAATATTCTTATCTTATACGCTATTAGATAAGGAAAAATATTACTAGGCTATAAAGATAGAAGTCTATAGCTATATTTAGGCTCTAAGGAAGTTATAGTACTAGATAAGCGCTATAAATAAGCTACTAGTTATCTACTTTATTAATTATAACTTAATTATACTCTTAGATAGATAGATTAATATTATAAATTTAATAAGTAGGTAGGTAGTTAATAAGAAGATTATTAGAGCTATAGAGTATACTAGTAATATAGAGGTTTAGGTTATATATTATAAGGGCGTAGACTATATAGTACTAGATATATTAAGTTATTTACTTATAATACTACTATATATAGACCTAAGGGCACTAGGTTAGTTAGAGGGTATACTAGACGACTAACTAGAGCTCTAGGTACCTAGTCTAGTACTAATATACTATATAAAGGGAGAACTAGGAACCCTATTCCTATTATAGTAGCTAGTAGTAATCCTATAGCTATATACTAGTATAATTAGTATTAGCCTAGAATTTAGAGTATATATATATAAGGGCTATATATAAGACCTTATTTAGTAATATATCTAGACTATAGTAGTAGATAATAAGGCACTAGTAAAGGCTAATTAAGTAGAACTTCTATTTATAGTAAAGGACTAGCTCCTCTAGAAGATAACACTAGGCGTATTATAGAAGCTATATATATTAGTAAGCACTATATAAGATATCTTTAAAGCTATATATAATAGAAACTATATAAGATATAAGAAGCTAGTACTTATCTTAATGTAATACTATATATACTAGGGATATAGCCGCTTTAAGGTATTCTTATAAATATATATAAAATACTAGTAGTACTATAAGTGCTACTATATACTATATAAGAACCTATAGCCTCTACTACTAGTACCTATACTATTCTACTATATATTAATTAACTTTATTTTAGCCTTACTACTCTCTATATAAGGATATATATTACTACTTATAATAGTATATAAATTTAGTAAGATAGTAATAGTAGCGCTAATTAAGAACTTTACTAATATAAGTAAGGTTATATATATTTTACTTAATATACTATTTAACCTAAGATAAGGTATCCCTAAAATTATACTCTTAGATAAGGACCTAAAGTTTATAGTAATCTTATAATAATATATCTAGAAATAGTTAAGTATAAAATTAATCTATATAATAATATATTACCTATAGATAAATAGCTAGATAGAGTATATAATCTAGACTATCTTATTAGCTATTAGGATCTATATTACTAGTATAAATATACTAGTAGACTAGGAGTTAGCTATACTATACCTTATATTCTAGATTAATAATATACTATTAGTATCTATAGGACACTCGCTATATAAGGTGGTTAGGGGCTATAAGCTTATAGATATCTTAGACTATATACTAGGCACTATACTAGTAAAACTAAACTATAAAGTAATATAGATTTTAGTATATAACACACTTATAATAGTGGTAGTAATAATAAAGAGTTATTATAATAGATAATATATTATATACTTCTTTAAAGTAGGTAATATAATATATCTAAGGCTATATAAAGGCTATACTATAGTAGATAGTATAAGCTATAAGTTTAGACTCTAATATATAAGACTATTCTTTATTATAAAATATATTAGATACTTAGTATATCACCTAGCCTTACTAGTAAACTCCTATATCTAGCTAGTTATATTAGTTAACTACCTAAAGCTAGCCTATATAATAACTAGTAAAGCCTACTAGGCACTAATAGATAGTATTATATATATAAATAAAGAAGTATTAAATCTTATATTAACTATAATAATACTACTACTATATATAATAGAATAGGAAGTAGTTTATATTATAGATAAGAAAATAGAGGATAGTATATGATTTTTCTAGGCATAATATAAGGACTTAGATAAGTCTTATAACGCCTAGTTATTAGTAAAAGAGCTAGGAAAATATACTATATTAGTATTAGAGTATTAGGCTTTAAATAAATACTATTTACTATTAGTATAGCTAGCTTAATAGCGCTAATAAGAGGCGGCACCTACCTACTAATTTTAAAGGAAATATATATTTATTACTTATAGGTATTCTTATAGTAATATTATTACTCTCTTTATTATAATTTAATATTAGTTATCTATATAAACTATTACTAGATAGAGGTAAGAAAGGGCCCTAAGGACCCCCTACTAGCCCTAGATATAATAGGGATTAACTAGTAAGTAATAAGAATAAATATTATAATATAAATAATATAATAATAACCTAAGGTATAGGCGTAGATAGTTAGCCTAGTAGTATAATATAAGAAGCTTATTATATAGTAGTTTATACTAATAGCTAAGCTCTTTAAGGATCCCCCTAAAATACTTATTAACCTAGTACTTATACTAAGTATATAAGTAATACTTAGAGCTATAAAAGTAAATTAAAGAAGACTACTAATAGTAGTCTAACTAGACTAGTATCTTTAAAGATATATAATACTCTATATAATAAAGAATATAAATATAGGTAATATATTATTTTTAAAAGCTAGAGCTACTATCTTATACTATATACTAGTAGTAGTAATCTATATAGTAAAGATAGTAATAAGCCTTAAATAATATAATAAGGTAAGCTAAGAGGAATAAGGGCTATATAACTAACTATATATATTCTATAATAAGTTTTAAGTAGTAATAAAGGTTAAAAAAGTAGTATAGGTAGCTATAGAATAAGCTAGGGAGGTATTAAGGTATTAACTTAAGGATATAAAGCTATATAAAACTAGTAAAGAAAATATAATATTACTAAAGAAGAAGCTATTAACTATATAAGCTAAGAGTAGTATAGAGCCTATAAGCACTAAACTATTAGTATATAATATACCTATTAGCCCTATAAGACTAGTACTATTCTTATAGTTAAAATAGCTTCTACTATAACTAATATATCTACTAGTAGGTAAGGAGATATAGTTATAGTAATAAGTATTAACTAAGGAGATAAAATTAATTATTATATAGGTTAAGGTCTTTAACTAATAATACTAGAAGAAAGACTTTCTATAAATCTTAAGGGTTTAGGAAGATATTTAGGAGAATATTAAGTATACCCCTAGCTTAAAGATCTAGTATATTACCTAAAGGGTAACTAAGACCTTAAAGAGTATTATAACCTATATAAAATAGTTTAAGGGTATAGTATAAGATATTATAAAGAAGCTAGTAGATATTTATACTATACTAGAATAAGGCACCTACTAATAAACACTTACTAAAGTCTACTATAATACTTACTAACTAGTAATACTAGCACTAACTATAGTAGTAGCTATATAGTGAGATAGTTAATTTCTATTATAGATATACTTTAATATACTCTTAAAAATAATATTATAGCTAGTATAGCTCCTAGTATTACTATTAATTACGCTTATAATACTACCTAGTATATTAAAAGAAGTAAAGGATATATATAAGTAGGTAGTATAATAGGTATATATAGTATTAAATATATTACTAAGGGATATACTATAAGTTATAATATAAGGTATAAATTATATATTATAGCTAATAACTATAAACCTAGCTTTATAGTAATAAGACTTAACTATTATATTTATAAATTTCTAGATATATCTAGTAGTTATAATATAGAATTTAGAAATTAAAAAGGTATATACTAAGTACCTTAATAAGATAAAGGATATATAATATTACTACTTCTATAGTAATTAAGTAGTAATAGAGGCGCTATTCTATATAATTAGTAAGACTATAATAAGATATATATAGACTACTAACTTAAGGAAATAGTTAGTAGTAGTACTTAGCCTTTTTATATAGCTAAATATAACTAGCTCTATAATTATAAGTAATATTATACTAAGCCTATATAATAAGCTTAGGCGCTATATAGAAGAGGTCTTTATAAATAAACTATAGGTAATACTTATATTTAATTAAGTATTATAGCTCCTACTAATAACCCTAGTTATTACTAGAAGTATACTAATAAAGTATAAACTTATAGTATAATTAGCTAAGATATTATTATATATAGCTATTAATTAGCCTAGTATAATACCTAAGGCATCTACTATAATAAGTATAGTAGTTAATACTAGCGTAGCCCCTAGGGGTTTAAGCACACTAGTAGTAACTACTATCTAAGTACTAGATATAGTAATTAATACTACCTTAATATTTAAGAATCTAAGTAATATAGTATCTATTAGGGGACTAGCTATAGGCGGAGATATTAATATATAAGGATAGTAGGCTAGTAAGGATAAAGAAATAGACGTAGATAGGGAATAATATTAGGAATTACTAGATTAATATTAGGAATTACTAAATAATATTAGGAATTACTAAGAATATATAGAGAAATTAAGAATAGTAGAATAATAAGGGTATTATATAGGGTGACACGGTATGTTGTCACGTGGGCACACCACTAGTGACCACATATAGATGACCCACACACACACACACCTAGCTTAGAGAATACATCATCATCTTGCAGAACACCCTGACAAGTTTGGCCCGCGTATAGTGGTTCGTACTCGCGCTTTAGCTGGCGTCACTTCACCTTGGCAGACTGCACCATTCCAAGTCAGCCGCCAACGTACTTTCCGGGCTATTTTCATCTATTTTTGGGAGTGCACACCTGGTCAACAATCGGGATCCTGCAATATGTCATCCAATGGCGTCGAGCAGGACGTCGCAGCCGAGCAGCCATCGAAGCGCAGCAACAGCTTCTCCAACCAGTCTAGGGACTCCCAGACTGCTGCTGAGTACATCAACACTGCCTACTTTGATCCCGGCACAGTCACTAACTAGTTTAGATTCATCCGCAACCAAGAACTTCTCGAAGCCGATGCGCGCGAGGCACTTCCATTTGTGCGTCCGTGATCAACAGTTGCGCGAGAGACTCTATCGCTAACTTGTGCAGAGCATCGACAACTGCACCAGAATATTTGGACCTCTAAGGCAGAGTGTTTTTGCGTGCCTGACATGCAATCCCGCGCCTGCCACCGAAACCGACTCGTGGACTCCCGCAGGTGTCTGCTACTCCTGCTCCGTCCAGTGCCACGGCGAGCACACCCTCGTCGAAATCTTTCACAAGCGCAACTTCACCTGCGACTGCGGCACCAAGCGACTGCCCATCTCGAGCCCGTGCATGTTGCAGACCAACGATGAGACGAACACGCGTGGCAATGTCCACTCGCAGGAGCCCGACGTCAACAACAAGTATAACAAAAACTTTCGCAACCGCTTCTGCGCATGCGACTGCGATTATGATCCCTTTGAGCAAAAGGGAACCATGTTCCAGTGCTTGGGTCTCGGCACCGAGGAGAGCGGTGGATGCGGTGAAGATTGGTACCATCCTGGCTGTTTGGTAGGCATGGGCCCCAAGTGGTACGAAGCAATGACGCCCAAGAAGAAGAGTGCCGACAAGCACGAGGACGGCAACGTCAACGGTCTTGCGGTGATTTCAGAGGTCAACGAGGATGAGAAACAGACGGAAAAAGAAGAAGAGAAGACAGAAGACAATGCAGTGGACGAGGATGAGGAGCCGCCCATGCCTCCGGGCTTCCCCGAGGAAGAAGATTTTGATGGATTCTTGTGCTATAAGTGTGTTGAGTCGAGCCCTTGGGTAAAAAGGTATGCTGGCACGTCCGGCTTTCTCCCTGCTGTTCATCTCGAGCCTGCAGCGGTAGAAGCACCTCAAACGTCCACCGGCAGCAAACGCAAAGCGGAGGATGAGGACGGGGAACATGACGATGCTAAACGCGTCAAAACCGAAGTCGAAGCCTCTGCCGACCCAGCACCGACCGCCGCCAGCGAGCCCGCGACGGCTACTACCCCCAGCGCTTGCAAGCTGCCCAACCTCGGCGCCGCGCCCCAGGGCCGTTTCTCGCTCTTCTTCAAGGAAGACTTTCGTGACAAATTTTGTCGCTGCAGCGACTGCTTCGGCAAGCTCAACGCCTTTCCGCAGCTGCTTGAGGAGGAGGAAGTCTACGAGCCGCCCCTGTCCGACCACGGCGGCGGGTCGCAGAACGGCGGCGGCGGCTCGACGGCTGGCAGCGGCAGCCTGCTGGAGCGCGGCGAGAGCGCGCTGCGCAACGTGGACCGCGTGCGCGCCATCGAGGGCGTCATGGCGTACAACCACCTCAAGGAGCGCCTCAAGCCGTTCTTCCAGCAGTTCGCCGACAGCGGCCAGGCGATTGGCGCCGAGGACATCAAGGCCTACTTTGCCAAGCTGCGCGGCGACGAGCAGGCCATCAAGGACGCGGGCGAGGGCGCGGCAGCGTCGGCGTCTGGGTCCGGACAGGATGGCGGCGATTCGCGTCGCGAGCAAGGGGGGTTCTGAAAGGGGAGGTTTTCTAACATGGCTTTGTAGATGAACGGATGCTACGAGAGGAGGGTATTGGTGTATTAATTGAGTTGTATAACAGTAAAGCAGAGAGGGTTTTGGAAGCGGTGACGGAGTTGAGGCGGAATTTGGTGCATGTGAACAAATGGCATATGATATCAGAGCAAGAAACAATCTTGGAGCAGTTACAATAACACTTTTAAACATTGTCTTGATTCGTTTCGTGAAACCATTAAACCAGTCGCCCTCAAATATCCCATTCGGGACTGTGGTATATGTATATATACAAGTACAAGTGAATATCCCGCTAGTTGCAATGCCAGCTCTCTCCAGAGCCCGAATGACCCTACTCCAGGACCCAGCGTCCCCGCGCCACGCGCGCCTCCTCGTACAGCTCGAGACCCTCCTACGGGCCCGTCGACCCGGTACTAGATGCCGCGCTCAGTGGCCGTGGCGGCGGCAAGCCCGCGTCGTCGCCTCTCTGCATCGCAAACCCCCCCATGGCGCCGCCACTGCCCGACGGGACGAGCTGCGGCGGCGTGGGCGCGTGCATCACCATCGGCGGCGGCAACCCGTCCTCGTCCTCGTCATCCTCGTCGTCCTCGTCGTCCCCTCCGACGACGTGGTGGTCCGTCGCGACGCGCGCGAGGTGCTGCTCGTGGGCAGCCCGCCGCTCGAGATTCGCGAGGCGCTCCTTCTCCGCGGCGTCGATGATGTCGTCGTCGGCGCTCCAGCAGGGGTCGTCGTCGTCGAGGTCCGGCATGGCGAGGCGCTTCCAGAAGCGCACCTCCTGGCGGAGGGCCGCCTCGCGGACGCGCCCGTCCCAGCGCGCGGGGTCCTCGTCGTACGCGCGCCGGAACCGCCGCAGCGCGTCGTTGGCCGTCGCCGCGTGCGCCTGCATCTCCCCCATCTGCTCCCGCAGCCGGGTGTTCTCGCGCCGCGCCTCGTCCAGCTGCGCCCGGTACGACCGGTGCCACGACGCCACGTCGGCCACGTGCCTGGCCTTGTACTCGTGGAACTGCTTCAGCATCCCCGCCAGCCCGTTGGCAAACTGCGTCAGGAGCGTGGCGTTGGCGTCGCGCGAGTGCTTGGCCTTTTCGAGCGATTCGGACAGGATGGAGACGAGAGCGTCGATGTTTTGGTCTTGACCTGCGAAGGAAACAGAAGGCGTCAGTGGCTTGCTGTACTTGCTGTTCGGCATAACCTTGGTTGGTCATGGTGGGGAGGCTGTACGGTTGATTTCCTCGGCGGCAGCGCCAATGACTTGATCGTTGCTGAGCCCTTGTATCCGCGCGCGATTTCGCACACGGCCTAGGCCGTTGACAATATCTTCGGTCGCTCTTCTGTTCTCAGCAAGCTGTCTGCTGAGCTCCTCCACCATGCCGTATATGTAATTGAGCTCGGCCTGGTGGCCAGCCGGCGTGGGCATTGGCACGCCACCGCCCATGTTAGGGCCGTTCATGCCATTCATGCCGTTCACGACGTAGATGATAATAGAGAACGCGCTTATACAATATATCGATTGTCGTCTTGTGGCGGTTTTGCCGTGGGTGGAACTGCGTTACGGGAGGATCAAACGAGATTGCAGATGAAGCTACCTAGGTAGCTACGTAGGCCAAGTGTCTTGCGCTGCAGAACATGCAATGATTATGTAACAGCCACTACCATCGGCTCATAGTTTCCAAGCATCCATCATATCTTTAATTGGTGATTTCCTATTTTTTTAATTGTTTGTACAAATGCATTTATTTTCTTTTTTCTCTTTTAATCCTTCTCCTCTCGTTTCTTTCTAAAGAGTAAACGTGTGGACGGAGCCGCTAAATGCTGTCTAAACCACCACAGTACATGCGATGATCTGGCGGGTGCGTCAACTCACATTTACCACGCCAATATACTACAGGTTCGCAGCAGCAAATAAATATTTGAGTGGCAAACATTTCATTTTCGTCCCCTCTTCCAATTGCTGATTCATGGCACATGCTCCCGGAATGTTGTTACAGCACTTGTTTTTTTCCCACCACTACTACTTGTCTCATCCTCAGCAGTATGTATAAGAGCTATTGCCTTTGCTCATCGTCGAGAAAGGATAAGTCCTTCTTCATTCGTTTCCTTTGCACTCAACCACCAACCACGCGGTTCTTATCACTCTTTTCCCTGCTCTCACTGTTGCTGCCTCGGTTGCTAAACGCGCACGCTTTGGCAAAACGGCAACCAAAGGGCAGAGAATCACGCGTCGGTTCCTTGCTCAACACAACTTGGCACACACAGCCTTTCGCGGGGTATATCCATCGCCGGTGTCTTAAAATACGTAGTCGTTAAGAAGAGCCACATGAGTCGCACACTTCTGCAACTTCGTTCAACGTGCAGAGTGCTATGCCCACGGGTGTCTTGATCCAAAAGTCATACAGATGAAAAGGGATATGATCGTATGCAGAGAGCGCCGTTGAGAAGACATCGAAACTAGTAGATCGTTGTCGCTCAACTACCAGGGCGCGCTCTTGCTGAAGAAGAATGTGTGAAAATAATGTGGTCGTTTGACCAGGCAGTCCCCTTTCCGTGCGTTCGTCATTGTGTCGTCAACTGGTCATGTCTTGCCGGGGAGGGCCTGGTGCTAAAAAGGGAGATGTTAAATAAAACCGAAATGCCACGCCGTTCGCTTGAAAGCAAACGACGTGCAGGCACATTGAAGAGGAAGAACGGCGTAACGCATGTACCCAGGCGAACCGGAAACGCCATGCAAAACCAGGGACGGGCAAGCTGATCCTCCGGAAACAACCCGACCAGTTCCCAGTAGTGCGATTTTCCCAGCATTGAAAGATAGAAGAACAGAAACACTCAAGGAAAAACGTTTGTCAATGGACGCGTCAGTGCATCAGCCCGTCCATGGACATAGAAAGCGAACTTGCAAAGAACAGCAAAACAGTCGACAGAAGAATGCCCGACTTGCTATCAACCGACCACCTCTGTGGGAAGGCCGCGAAAAGAAGTCTAAGCACATCGCCCCCGCGGGTTCACCTTTGCCTTTGGCCACGGCTTCTTGGGCGGCTAGAGGCAGGCGACGCACGACTAGAGGCGGAGCCGCCGATGGAGCTCTATGCCACCGGAGGGATAGGGGCAACCGGCGCGGCAGCGACGTTGGTCATGTCGACCTCGTTGTTGATCTCGGGGGCGACGGCGGCCTTCTGAGGGCAATCACGAGATATGTGACCGGCCTCGCCACATTGGTAGCAGGTCTTGCCGGCAGTGTTGAGAGGGCCGCCGTTGGGAGCCGTGCAATCACGGGAAATGTGGCCGAGCTTACCACAGGCGTAGCACTTCATCGCCTGAGCCTGACAATCGCGGGCGAAGTGGTTAGGACCGCCGCACTTGTAGCAGGTAGCGGGGCGAGGGCCGCCAGCGAAACCGCCACGCCCAAAGTTGCCGCCGGCAAAGCCACCGCGGCCCATGGGGGCACCACGGCCCATTGCAGCGGGACCGACGGGGTTGGGGCAAGCACGCTGAGTAGAGTTAGCAAGAAGCAAGGCGGGCAGTTGGCCAAGTACATACAGCCAGATGGCCGGGCTGGCCGCAGTTGTAACAGCGGCCGGAAGTGGCGTTACCGGTCAGGCGCAGAGTAGGGCAGTCAGCCTGAACGTGACCAAGGCCCTGGCAGTGGTAGCACTGCTTGGCCTCAGTGGTGCGAGGAAGAGGGCAGCCGTTGGACTCGTGGCCGGGCTGCTTGCAGTTGTAGCAAAGGCGCTCAGAGGAAGAGCAGACCTCGGCATAGTGGCCGACGTTGCCACACTTGTAGCAAGCACGACGGGAGAGAGAAGACATGGCGATGGACTTTGAATGCGAGTTAGCGAATGTGAGAGGGCAGTTGATGTCTGGAGTAGATGCGCTGCTGTCGTGGTGGGAGTTGAGTGTTATTGCTGCTTTTGTTTCGCGCCACTTGCACCGTCAGTCACATGTCGCCTGGCCATCCGCTAGACCGTATACGAGAATTGCCCAAGACGCAGGGCGGAGTGGCGGCTGCGGACGTAGATCGTGCTTGCCAGTGTCAAAAAGTCTTTTCGTCAAGTAGTTGAAAAGTCACATAATATCTGGTCGCAGCATGGGGAGTCGTCGGCACCGCGCAGTATGTGCACAGGTGTGCGGGACAAGGCCGAGGCTATAGCGGGGAGTGCGGCGGGGAAGTCGGCCGGCGCGACGAGTAAAACGCCAATGCGGTCGTCTAGATGCGGGAGAATTGAACTCGATGATTCGACGTGCAGATTCTTTCCAGGATGTTGAACATTTCGCCTAGGACTGGATCGCACAAAGGGATCGAAAGGAAAATTATGCGGGTGGGACAGAGAGTCGGCGGATTCAAGTATAGCGGCGCGAATTTGCCATTGAGCGCAGAATCAGATAAAAATTGTCGGGTTTTGCTTCTTCGTCCTTTGGTCGTTCCATTTTGGCGAAATCGTGTCGTTGTGCGTAGCGAGAATCAGGTCGTGGTAGATGGAGGTCGTGGCAAGCGGGTGCGGGCAGCGCAACGCGGGCGCAAGTGGCGACAAAAGCAACGGACAGGCAGTGTGCGTGTAAGAAGAAAAAACGTACCTTGATTGGAAAGGAGATGTCAGGAAGATATAATTGTAGGTGTAAAAAAAAAAGATGGATTGATAGCAAAAGATTCCAACTGCGATAAACAACTGTCCACCAACAACCGGAGATGATTTGTAGTAAGAGGATTTGGATAATGAAAAAGGGAAAAGCGAGAAAGGCAAGGGGAGGAGGTGGCAGGGGATAGACTTTTTTGGTGCAAAGAGCAGCACAGCACAGCGCAGACAGACCAGCCGTCGCGCGCTTTTGCTGGTTGGGAAAAAATTTTTACTTGTGGAGGCACTTTTACTTTTAGTGCTGTGCTGCTATTAGTTCCCCAGACCAGGTCCTGGTGCAGCAAAACAACATGTCGCAGACTTGCAGGAAAAAAGGCCCCAAATATCATCCCGATAATAAACGCTAGCGACAATTCGGCATCAATGTTGCCAATCGCAGCCCTTGAATTCCAGATTGGCACTATCATCCCCAAGCCCGGTCGCTGTAGCGCCATGGCCAGCCATTTCTTGCCTCCTGATTCCTGCACCAGACGCCAGGAGTGTCGTGCCCCAGGCCCCTCAGCTGCCAGATTAGCCTATCCCTGGTTAAGTAAGGTAGCGATGTGCTTTCCCTGGATTCGATAGGTTGTATAACATTTATTTACTAGTTAATACTTGTCAGGAACTTGTGGACACCGTAAGCAAAACACCACCGTGCAGGTGCTCTACAGGTATCCGCGAACTGGCGCCCTCGGCAACCCCGGCTTGCCCAGCTGAAGCAAGCGAGCGAGCGAGTAAGGTGGCGCGCGCCTGTGAACGAAAGAATGAGAGAAATATACAGCTGTGTCCATCTATCGAAACGGAATCTGGCGACGTGGTCCAGACGCTCTGCGTCCGACCGTGCACCCCAACTACCTCCCCATCGGCTCTCGGCTTGCCATGACCGTCGAAGTCGCCGACGCAGTCATGGCATCAACCACGTATGATACACCATCTTCAGACGCGTACGATGGTGGTCTTTGTCCACTCCTCGCGACATAATCATGCCGCGACTCAGTCTCCGGCACAGGCTCTTGTCTTCTGGCCGCCTCGTTTCGTTGCCAGTATAGTCGATTCGGGTCCAGTCGCTTCTCATTGTTAGTATACAACGCAGTCTTTCCAAGATCAAGGAACGAGAATCCAGACGTACCACGCTCTCACGCCAGAATCCATACGCTGGCGGCGTCAACTTATTCGTCACGTTCTCTCCTCCAGCCGCTTCCTCATCATGTGCCAGCAACACCTGGATCGGCCGTCGCGGTACCGCATATCCCGTCCGGAGCGTATCCGCCGGCGCCATCGCTCGTCGTTCCCGGCTTGCAGTATTAGACGGCTTGTTGCCCCGTAACACCGCCCTGCACAGCCGGATCATGTTGTAGCAGAAGAACACCGTAGAGGCGACAATGATGAGAAGAAGAAGAACCGTCAGTTCGTTTGTTTGAATGTGCTGCGTCAATGATAATCCCAGATCTGTTTGCCACCTCGTTAGTGGCAGTTCAAAAAGGGCCGGGTATTAAGCAACTTACAAACTGCCAGTAACAGTAGCACAAACAGTCCCGATGTGATGCAATGCAGCAGCACCACGCGAATTCGTTCTGATTTGATCCATGGCAGGCAAAACAGGAAACGCCGCTTTCCCGTGCCTCCCTGCACCTTTTTAGCCGCTCCTCTTCGGCGATTTCGATCGCTGTCCTGCTGCTCTGGCCGCGTCTCAAAGCTTGGCCTTGAGCTGATTGCCTCTGCCACAAACACTGGAGACGGCTCCGTAACTTCGGCCTCTGTAGGCTCGATACGGGTAGCCCTAGACTCTGTCCTTTGCTGTGTAATGCTTCCTAGTGCGGTCGTTCGTGGCGACTTGGGAGTATCTGGATGCGGACTGTTACCTTCAGCCACGATGACAGGCTGGCGAAAGAGTCTCAGTGGTCTTAATAAGACCCCCGTCAATCTTGAAGAGCGGCTTTCCATTTGGTGTGGTGTATGCTCAACAGTCGAGGTCTGTGGAAGCTCGTGGGTGACATAGCCTCGCTCCATGGCATCCCCCCTCTCCGCATGGGCTCGTTGTATAAGATCTCGCCTAATCCTCTCCGCCCTTGAAGAAAACATGGCCATTTGATACCGATACCTTCTTTTTTTGCTTTCTCTTCTTTTTGTTGACGGTCCTATTTGTTCCTCTCTTGTTTGTCTTGTAGCCTGCGCAGCGAGAGAAGCTTGCCAAGGAGCAATGACTAGAACGTAGGCTCTGTAAGGAAGTCGCAAGCTGCGGTCCTTGTTATAATAATAATAATAAAAGACCAATTATTATTCGGTCGAGAGCGACAGCCGTCTAGAACTCATAGTCTTTTGCCAGCAAAAATGGACTTTCGATGCCAATGTCAGATCCGGCGGGTGGGCAAGGGAGGTAGGTACCAAGAAATATTTATCACCACAGCGGGCAAAAAATGGCAATACACAGGGCGGACGAGATGATTAATTGCAGAAGCAAAGTTCTGCTAAGGGTCAACGTTCGAAAGGAGAGTAAACTCGAGAGTCATGAGCGAAGCAAAAAAGAGCCGCGGTGGCAGTAAAGTCCGGCCCAGACGATGACCATGCTGGGAGCACAACGCGACAGTGAGCAAGTGTAGTGACAGTCAACGCTCAACGGGATCAACACCATGTGAATCGACCGCCGACGGTCGTGTTTGCGTTTTATTATGTGTGCCTTGCAGCCCCTCAGCGTGGCGCTTCCCCTGTTACGAGTCACACGAGTGCAGTAGCGTGCATCGCTTGCCTTTGGTCTGAGACGCATCTCGAGGAGGCTGGCCATTAATAGGCAAACAGAGCTCCCAAAAGCCTACTGGTACGAATCAGAGTTGCTAGCTACTCAAGTAGTATGTATTTCGGGATTTCTGCCGCGCGTCTGAAACCTGTCGTGCAGCGCTGCTGCACCGTTCTTGGATGGGCGAAGCCGGCCATCTCGTTTGGTTGGACGCTAGCGATCCTGGATAAAGATGGCCGTGTTTCAGCATCCCTGGAGGCTGGCATCCTGGATTCCTGGCAACCTGGTGCCAGCCTGCCAGGTAACTATTGGTCAGGCAGCAGGGACAGCTGAAAAGAAAAAGAGGTTAGGAGACAAGATGATTTCAAAAGACAGTACTCCGTAGGCGTGGAGAAATTAAGGAAAACGAGAAGAATAAGCGGGAAAAAATTATCAGAAAAAGAAGAACATGAACGTATTTTTGTAAATTGTTGATGTTCTTGTTCATTATAATTCATAGTAGTGTACATTGTTGCCTGCTCATGGAGGAGGACCATCTGTTCTGCGCGTGCGTGTAGATGGCTGTCGTAATACCAAGCCTTGAGTTGGCCTATGAGATCGGGTGTGCACGCGTCAGATGTATCAAATCGGCCTCCCGAATCAGCCTTCTCTCACGGTTGCAGTGATGCAGTGCCCCAGAATCTAGGAACATGGTCTCGGTCGGTATATAGGATCGACCGATCCTGCTGATCTCGATGCCGTGAAGCGCTTTTTCGAGCCACTTCGTTTCCATGCAGACATACATGAGCTTCGAAACCGACTTATTGTATCGTCTCTGGATATGTTGCGCATTCCAATCATTTAAGCTCGCCGAGCAGCATGGTACGATCTGATGATGCAGAGAGCACTGCGCAAATATTAGCAAGCTTGGTGGCTAGTTAAGGTGAACCATCACTTACAGACTGGCTCCTTGTTTGGCGAGAATTCCGCACTGTTGACGGTACCGCGGTGGCCAGGGAGCTTATATAGCAGCTTGCCGTTCTCACTAGACCACACAAGAACGGTACCGTCTCCTGAAGCGGCTGCGATCTTCTTGCCCTCTGCGTCCCAGCTGGATCCCAGCAAGTTCTTTTCTGATCCCGACGTCGCGCCGTCGAATGTGCGAATTTGCCGCTCCGTAGGTGCGAATGGCCGAATATCCCACGTCCTGACAGTAGAATCCATGGCATATGACAGCAAAGATTGTGTATCAGGCGACACTTTCAACGACGTAACGGTGTCCGAGTGGCCAGCCATGCTGTACACAACAGATTTTTTGCGCAGATCCCATACACGAATATCGTTATCGATGCCTCCCGTATAGATTTCGTTGCCGGCAGGTGAGATGGCGACTGCTGTGACTGGGAAATCTGTCTGGATATAGTCGGCCGCATGCTTCGTCCGCGGGTCCCAGATCCCAATCGTTCCGTCGTCACTGCCGCTGATGAGCATTTCCTCGCCTCGTCTCGTAATGTCCAGTGAGTTCACAACTTCTTCGTGACCGATGTATCTTCGAATTCTCGTGCCCGAGGTTAAGTCCCAGCTCGCAAGGTGCATATCGGCAGATGCAGAATACAGGATCTCGGAGTCGCGCGACCACTGCAAATCCATGACGGCGCTCTTGTGCCCGTTCAGCACGCCGTAGTTTTCGCAATCGCCATATGTTCGCCACAGCACTTCCATGTATTAGCTTCAGCGCGAAATCGCAAAGCGGCGCAGAACATACTTATACTTCTATCCATTGAGCCAGAGGCAATGAGGTTTCCCGTAGGGTCAAATTTGGCTGTGAATACCTCACCAGAGTGGCCCGTCAGCTGCATCACAGGCGCTTGCAGCGCACTCGTTCTTGGGGCCTGGGGAAGAATTAGATTTGTCTTGAGCGGCATATCGTTTTACTAACAGTCTGCACCAGCGCACTGCTGGAGGCGTTGAGGCGAGCCAGTGCACCCTCTGAGTTGCTGACATTTTGACGCTTCACCAGGACTTGGGACGCGCCCGGTTCTCCATCAGCGGGCCGTTTCTCGGCGGACATGTTGTGAGAATGGAATCAAGAAAATGATTGAGCAAAAAGGAGGTTGTGAAGTGTCGAGGCGTCGATTGCTGAAGCGCGATGTTTCTTTCTAGATTGAAAATTATCGATTGCGGCGCGAGCTACCTGAAAGCTGGGGCGCTCATTGGCTCTTGGCCCACTGGTTCTTCCTAAGCTCGGTCCGTCCACCGACAAGCTGTCCCTCACTCGTCTCTCCTGCTACAACAAGCTTTAAAAGGCCGTAATCATACAGAAGGTCAACGGATTTCCAAAAATTGACCTTGAGCTGCAATTCTGCCGCGATTTCTGTTCTCCTACCCGCGGCGCAACAACTGGACAACCGCAAGTCAGCTACGAAGGCAAGCGGGCGACCAGTAAACATGGCCTCGAGCAAGGCCTCTCGCATAGGCGAGGAGTGAGTCCTCTCAATAAGATTGAATACGTGGTACTTCTCTAACAAGTATGCAGGATCTGGAAGTATGGAGTTTTCCGGAAACGAGGACGTATAGTGACTTACCCAAGCGCAGGACGCGAATCGATAAAGTCAACGCCGAGCTCGTGACCCTGACATACGGCACAGTAGTTGCGCAGTTATGCAAAGATTTCGACAGCGATTATGCGGAAGTCAATAAACAATTGGATAAGATGGGATATAATATCGGCTTGCGCCTCATTGAGGATTACCTTGCCAAATCGAATACGATGAAGCGCTGTGCCAACTTTCGCGAGACAGCAGACATGATCTCTCGGGTATGAACCTCGGGAGCCCTTTGCGGAACAAGAGTTTACTGACTAGGCCAGGTCGGTTTCAAAATCTTCCTAAACATTACACCTCAAGTGACGAACTGGACGGCGGATAACAACCAATTTTCTCTGGTATTTGACGAGAATCCCTTTGCTGATTTTGTCGAGTTACCCGATGATGGCCGTGCCCAGGACGAGCTTTGGTATTCGAATATTCTTTGCGGTGTTTTGAGGGGAGCGCTAGAAATGGTGCAAATGCAGGTCGAAGCGCACTTTATCAGCGATGTTTTACGAGGCAACGACACGACTGAAATGAGGGTATCGCTACTACGCTATATTGATGATGAGCTACCGCCGGAGGACGATTAGTCGAATGGATCTTTATCACACGCCCGATGTTGAAGATGCTTGACGGACCACCTATCTTATTCTCCGAGCATGTAGCCCGTGAAGGGTCAACATCCCAAATGCACGAAGTGAATTACCGAATCAGCCGTGTATCGGATCGAAATGGAGTTGCGCTGTGAATTACGTGCCGAAATGCTATCACACAACGTCAACTCCCAGGCTCTATTTATCCCAGAGCGGGGATCAACTTGGTTGGGGTACCACAGCGAGGAGACAAGCATCAGGAGTGGCAAGGATATGGATGATATTACACGGCGGCTACGCAATTCCCTGGGCTTCGAGGGATTCCTTGTCTAATGATGGCGGATACAAGTCGCTGGTTCGTTGTGTTCTTCTTTGCGAAGCGAATCTGACGGACGATTTGAAACCTTTTTCTATTTTTGATGTAAACTGGGAGCATCACTGATTAGCATACTCTTTTGATTTCAATGCTATAGATATAAATAAATAGCACTACGTCCTAACACTAGGTAGGTAGTTTCCTCTGCCTCTAGTGGCACCCCCCCTCTGCCTCTGGTGGCAAGATTTCACCCAGATAAGTCCTCTCTTCGCGCTTTGTACAAAACGGTGCGAATTGCCTGCAACTATGAGCTGCGTACTACAGAGAGGGGTAGAAAGATTCTCAAAGTCACATAAACGATTATAATTGAGCAGATCAAGAATATTCGACGAATCACTGTATTATATAACGATTTCTGTGTTTATGATCCCACAAAATGGCGCTAGAGTAGGCAGCTTGTTGGCCACCTACCAGACCCAAGCATCTGAATGCTCCATACCTAACCTGATCTCTGATGCTAATGAGCCCTTTCTAGCTGCCTAAGGCAGAGACTAGCGTCAAGCGGCCCAAGAAATACGCCGTCTGTGCTCAGACGTACGCAATGGGCCCCATAAGAGCACCACCGCGAACCAATCACGCGCTGCTCAAGGCTAGCACGGTTCACACTGTCCTACACTGTGACCTCGCGCCAATTTCTTGCAGGACAGTGATGGTACCTCTGTGCAGCCGTCCCCCCTTCAAAGCCAGTCGGAGGCAAAGCGTGCACCACCTTCCCTTCTCCTATTCCCCTGCAAAAAAAAATATCACACAGTGCGAATCTGCGCAGGAGCACGCACCGCGTCTACTCCTCTCCACCACCAGAAGCAATCTAAGCCCGGCCCATCCACGAAGCGACCACCTCAAGTCTCCACGGTCCCAAGAAAGCCTGGGAACCCCATCTCCGCTGCTCGCAGCATAGACAAAGCCACCAGCTTCTACCACCACGTCGCGTGGAACCGACCGTCGCATCTGATCTTCGAACCTCGCATCCTCGATCCACAGCCGGTATTCGACGTTCTGCTTTGGGCTTTCGGGAACTGCGCCCGCCTCCTACCTACAGTACCACTGCGCCGCCAGAAGTCTCTAGGTAGGCACACTGTACTTACTGTCGCCCAGCCCCCAGCGACCACTTCGGCTTTTGCAGCTTCATCGCACTTGTGCCTCGCTGGCGACGACCTTTTCGATCCGCATCGAGCCTTCATCGATAATTTGCCCATTCTCGTTCAGCTGGCTTGTCTTTGCTGCTGCTCACGATTTTTTTGGTCTCTACTCGCGCTCACCACGCTTCGCGCGTCGCCAAGAACAGCCACTTTTTGTCGCGGTTGGACAGCACACCTCCTCCGCTGTTTGGTACATCTCAGCCAACCTTCCGTCGATCCCCGGAAAGCCCACGTTCGGCCAGCCTATTTAGTGCTGTACCGTAGTGGCAAGTCTCCGCGGCCGAGTCGGCTCTTTCCTTTCTCTTGATACCCTCGCCGACGATTAAAATCCTCGTCGACGCCGCTTCGCCTCCTCACATCATGGCCATGAATCCCAACGCAGCCATGGCAAATATGAACCCGATGGGTGGCCCAGTCGGAAGCGCGCCTATGCCTATGATGAACAACGGCGCTCTCAACCCCCAAGCCGCCGCCGCTGCCGCTAGACAGCAGCAGCTTAACGATAACCAGCGTGTTGTCCTAAACACCTACATTTACGAGTATTTCCTACGATATGACATGTTTGACTGCGCGCGCGCTCTTCTCAGCAGCGACCAGCCTGTCAATGTCAAGGATGGCAAGAATGGCAACGCCATGAACGGTGCCGGTGATGATACCATGGACCCCGATACCAAGGATGGCATCGATTCCAAGACTCCCGAGGACCTGCCCGCCCCCAAATTGCCTATGCCTGCGTCCGATACATCTTTTCTATATGAATGGTTCTGTCTGTTCTGGGATATTTACAATGCGCAGCGTGCCAAGGGCAACAGCAACGGGAACATTAATCAATATGTCATGCACACTCAGGTATGCTATTCATACAGTCTATGTCCACTTGAACCACAAATTTTTCGATACTGACTATGAGAAAGGAAATGCTTCGAATGCGACCCGATATGCAGCAGGCCTACCAAGCCCAGATGGCTCGCGGCATGCAAGGCGGCATGGCCGGAATGAAGCAGGGCAACCTAGCGCGCACTGCCATGGCTAACAACCAAAAGTAAGTCATCGCGGCCGTTGAAGACAAGAACTCGGCTGATACTTCATAGTCCGCAAATGATGCTTGCCAAGCAGAATCCCATGCAGCGAGACCCGTCTCATATGACCGCGAATCAGGACCGACCGTCCTCACCCGCTGCTGGCGGCGATAATGCCCCTTCGCCTTCCGCCAAGCGTCAACGCACCGACGGTGGTAGGTAGCCTAGTACCCCAATGGCTAATCACGCTGCTTACAAGTCCTCATAGGCCCAGGAATGAACCCTCAACAAATGATGAATGCGGCAGGAGCTCAAACGGTACACCAGCTGCTAACGGCCAGCGGCATCAACCCCAATTCTCTTACTCCGCAGCAAATGAGTGCACTCGCCAACACGCCCCCCCACGCTCAGCAAAAATCGATTTCGGCTTACATGGCGAACATGCAATCGCATCACGGAAAGCAACTTGGAACCCAGCCAGGCATGCCTAATGTGCCTAACCCTCAGAACCAAGGCTCCCCTATGATCCAGCATGCCCCTGATGGAACCGCATTGAACAATTTCTACAACGCGCCTGAAATTGGCGGCAGTATGCGCCCGGGGCCCCCTGGTGCCACAGCTGCGCAGGGCACTGGCAGCAATCATGCGCTTCAGGACTACCAAATGCAGCTGATGCTTCTAGAACAACAGAACAAGAAGAGGCTCATGATGGCTCGTCAAGAGCAGGATAGCATGGGCGGCGCTATGCCACGGGAAGGACCCCCTGGGCCCGGACCCAACGGCCCGTTCGCCGATACCTCGCCACAGGCTATGCGAAGTGGCGCCTCACCAAACCCTGGTGACCAGATGAAGCGAGGCACTCCGCAAATGAACAATTCCGGGATCCCGTCTCCCATCCCTGAAGGTGGCCAGTCGAGGGACTCGCCCAATCCTATGAACTTCATGAGCAACCAAGTTGACCCCAGCATGGCACCGCACTTTTTCAAGAATGTAGACCCCAATATGCCTCAAGCTCAGATCAATGGCATGCGTCCGCCCAGCTCGCACCCCAGTCAACCCTTCAATCCGCAGCAGATGATGGCAGCCAGGGCACAACAGGGCCAAGGCAACCCGCAGCAATGGCAGCCTGGTCCTAATGGGCAAATGGTTGGCCAGGGCATGGCCCAGAACCCTCAAGCCCAAGGCACACCCCAACAGCGTGCCATGCCGCCCCCTTCTGCTCCTGCCGGGGCCGGTCCCAACAACAGGACAACAGCTTCGCCGCAGCAGTCGGCAGCCGCGCCGCCGACACCGAACCAAGGCACCAAGAACGCTCCCAAAAAGAAGGAAACGAAGGCTGCCAAGGACAAGGTAAGACTCTTGAGCGAATTTCTCGACATGAGTCGGGCTAACAATTTTCAGCGTGCTGCTGCTCAGAAGAACAAGGCGGCGGCTGCCAGCGCCGCGGGTGCCACCCCCGCGGCAGATGGTACTGGTGATGGCGATTCCGCCGCCCCCGCTACGCCAATGACACCTTCTTTTAACAAGAATGCAGCACCCGCGCAGGGTAATGCTGTCCCGGCCACAACAGCACCAGCTGCCAGTGCTCCCGCTGTAGCTGCCCCTACGCAGTCGCAAGGCGATCTCGGGCAAAATGGTCTGGGCGCAGACAACTATAGCATGGTAAGGACAACTGTAATGATGGCCGTCGATTCAGCTATTGACAATCTGCAGGTCGACTTTCCTGGCATAGAATTCGCCAACCCTCTCAACACGGGTGATGTCCTCAACGACTTTGACTTTGATTCGTTCTTACATGACAACGACGGCAATACTGAAGCGTTTGACTTCAATGGCACATTCTCTGGAATGGAAGGTAACGAGATTGGTGCAGAATGATGAGATGAGATGGCCCAGATTGAGTGTGGACACTCACTGACTGGGCCCTCGGTCATTAATTTTCCCCGCATACTTTCCCCCCCAAAGTCTTCTTTTTGTTTCGCCATTTTTGCCTGTTTCCATTACATTTGGGGCAGACTTAATAGGGCATCATGTTTTCATAACGGCGTTTCTGTGGATCTAAATCATGGTCATGCGGCGATTGGGTCTGGCGGGATTTCCTTGTGCACTTTTCCGCGTGACGAAGACTCAAGCTGGTACAAGAGTTGTTGGTATTTTGCGGTCTAACCTGTACTTTTCTCTTGTTATTATTGTCTCTTTAACATGTTTTGGTCGTTGCAACCTCTGTCAGTTTTGTATTGTGTCGGTGCCGTTTCCCAACGGATGATTGATTGATTTTGATGGAGCACGCTCACCTCTTGGTCAACAAGAGGATGCTGAGAGATTGCGGCTCGCCTTTTTCTTAGACTACTTGAAATTGTTTGAGCCGTTTGCCGTTGTCAAAAGTCGTATATAGATGACTAGCTAGCTAGCTAGTTACTGTGGCGTTTCATCTTGTTTGCTTTTATGTAGGGGCCAAACCGCCGTCCCCAAGCCTGTTGCCCAGCTGGATAATGGTGTTTTCATAAACGCGAGCGGCCTCGAGACGAACACTAGCAAGCTCGTTGTCGTCGTCGTCTTCCTCATCAATATCAGTTTCTTCTTGGTCGTTGTCATCATCATCTTCGCTGTCCTCATCGGACCCCTCGCTGGTTTCGTTGCTTATCATTTCTACAATGAGAACCCGCGTCTGCTCGACCAAACTGCGGCAGCGTACCATGTCTGTGGTAGTCATGCCGCCGCGCAACCCATTTTCGAAACCCGGAAGAAGTTCTTGCGTGGCAATGTCGTGCCCGCATAGCAGACTGGCGAAGCAATGGTCTATTTTGCTGAGAAGCTGGAATGTGGCTGTGGGCGCCAGTGGAAATGAGCGCACGTATTGGGTAAAGTCGCCGCTCACTTTCAGCAGAAACGGTACTTGCAAAAATGCTACGGCTGTAAGCTTCCGACCATGGCCGCTTGCTTTTGGGCAGAGCTGCTTGACTTACGAGTTCCAGAGCGCCATAGGGTGTCGACTACGTCCTCGAGGTTCTTTGCGATTTCGGTGAAATTCGTGTAGCCGACCACGGTGTTATCGGGGTCCGGGCCGCTGAATTTCTTTACATAGCGGCGCGATATGTTCAAAAGTTCGTCTTCGATGCTGCGCCGCACCTGGTCTCCTTTGCTGCCGCTTGGGTTCAGCGGTTTCTGCCGGGGGTGCGGCAGCGAAACCACGGGTCGCGATGACGCTGTCGAGGGTGTGGGGGTGAGCAGGCCAGTAGGAGGGATGAAGCCCCCGGGCTGGGGCATAGATTCGCCTTCCATTTGCAGAGATTATGAGTGGAAGATTTTGAAGATTTTGGAATCTTATCAAGTTATACTTGGCGGGTATTTATAGCAAGAAGCGACGGATGAATGAGAGAGGTACATGTACCTAAGTGTTAGTGATGCAGTTCGTGCACACTGCAGTGAGACCCAGTGGGCCGTGGCCGAGCCAGCGCCCGAGCCAGCGCCCCAATCAAGCGCCACAAATCACCCTTTTATATGTGGAGCAGGTGATGAGCGCATCAATTTTTGGTTACCTCTACTTTTCCCATCTCCAACCATCGCCCGTCGCATTAATCACCGCCACTTCCAGTCACACAATCGCAAACTATCCTTCACAATGGCCCCCAAGAGAGTTCTCGTCGAGAGGCAGGGCCGCCGCGCCGCCGCGCCCAAGGGCTACATTGCCTCGACCTACGACACCCTGACCTCTCCCGAGAACGCCTCCGTCGTCCGCAGCATTGCCGTCTTTGGCGTAAGTCGTTTGTCTGGTGATTGTACCTGCGTCTTGATTGGATGCCGACGGAACTTTTGCTCCTAGCGCATGGTGAGCTTCACTAATAATACACAGGCTGCTGTCGCTATCCTCTCGAGCTCCTTTAGCGAATATCTTCTGCCTCCGTAGGGCTACCTCATCGACCTAACTCATCTGGCTATAACTAACAAATTTCGTGCTGCAGGCAGTAAACGATATCCCACATCACTCACGATTACGGAAGAACAGACGGGATCAGCAAGGGTGTCGAGCGAAACTCGAAACGATGAATAAAGCAGCTATTACCGATGTACACTGATTAGCGCATCGCTGCCCGCTTGACGCCAAACACTGTACGATTAGAAGAAGAAAAATTCGGATGCTGTATAATATTTGTCGCTTTTGTCGGGTATTTTCGGACGGAGTCGAGGCTTCAGACTGGGTGTTGGCTTCATGAGCATAGGATCTTACTCATGTGAATAGACGCACTCTACTTGCACACACTGGAACAGTTGCATGATTGGTTCGGCGCTAAATTGTGTGCACCTCGAATCGAATGGTCGGTCTATCAGTGGCTATCTGAAGCAAGGGCAGTTGCAAACCTCACTGCGGCTCTTGCCCTCCCTAGCGTCATTTCAAAACAGATCTCGGGACACGGCCCTTGTAACAACACACCTTACCTACGCTTTATTTTCGTCTGCATTGAATCGTTCTCTTTTACTTGTACATTTCCCTATTGTTTTCGTCTAACCCAGCAAACCCATGTTCCGGTTTTACCAGCATCGTCTAATTGTACAAGACCACTAAATGCCCGCGTCGAATGATGGCTACCCTTGCAACAAGTGGCAATCCGCGCCCCCCCGGTGCGCAGATGGCCTATTCGTACAGGGTTGGCGTCAACACGAGGCCACGGCGCGGCCTGGCGGACCTCGTGTCGAAATTCGAGACGCTTGACAAGGCGAATGATTCTCATCGCAGCAACCCCAGCGTACCACGTCAGCTGACGGCCAGCAAGACCTTGTCATCTCTGACTTCACTCCAAGACAATCAACGACATCGCGAAAATAGTCCCCTGAAAAGAGATGGCAACTCTGATTTTCCTCTTACGTCGTCACCTGCGGCAGCTGCCCCAAGGCGAATCGATACCCTGGCAATGAAGCCAGATGCCACTCTGCCCAACAAAACAACTCACAAAGGCCGCCTTTCAGCAACTGTAGCAGAAAAGAGAAGGCTTTTCGAGGCCGAGGTACCATTTTTGAAGGAGCTTTCAGGTGCGCGTGTCATTCAAGACTGTAAGCCCTGTGCCTAGCTAATCCCTGTCGGATTCAAGGTTCCCGTATGCCAAACACAAAATCACCTAGGACGGCAACTGCAATGTTCCTGCAAGCGGAAACCCCAGACAAAAAGCTTTCTTTGTCGCATTCTTGTGGGAATCTGTACACAGTCCCCAAGACCGGTATGTCATCATTCATGGCAAAGGGGCAGAGCTGACGGATGGACGATGAAGCTCCGAATAGTCCTACAAAACCGAACTCTGGTGTTTCCTCATTGCAGCACTCTCATTCGCACCATCGTGACAAGACACAAAACCCTTCTATTCATTCTGTCCCGGCCTCGAGCTTCGTGTTGAGGGTCCATCGCGACGCCGATGCGCACAACTCCATGCGGGACAACGAATCACGACGGCTCCCCAGAGTTGATGTGTCTCGGCAATCACCTTTGCGAGCATCCCAGGTTTCTTTAACCGGGTCACCGATGAAATCACCTTCCAAGCCGGAAATGAAAACCGTCGGCACAGGGTCTAGAGAGACGTCTCCTATTTCTTCCCCCAGAAAGTCAATAGCCCGTGTCCCTTCCTCGGGCCCGCCACTTGCTTCACCTGTGGAGATGAAGAGGCATTCAGCGAGCAGTATTACACCAAATGCCTCGATAAAATCTGTCAATTCCATAATCATTGCAAAGAGGGGTCGGTCCGTCCCGCAACTCGCGGAGGGCTGGTCGCCGCAGCGCATTGTTACGCCTCAGAAACCGACAATGCCACAAAATGCATCCCCGGTAGAGCAGGCCGAGGGTCACGGTACATTTGTGAAACCTAAGAAACCTAACATTTTTCGAGACGCACTTGGATTCTTTGAATCCATGAGCCACAAAGGCCCTTCGCACCCAGTCGCTGCTCGCGAGGCAACCAAACGACCATCAGACGATATCCGCTCGACAACAAAGCCGCAGAGCAAAAGAGAAAAGGTAAAAGGCTCTTTGCAAAAACTTTCGTCGTCTTGGAGATTTAAGCGGGCATCGGCCGTAGGAGAGCAGGAGGCACTCTTGGAATATCCAGCCATGTGGAAACTTGGCTCCATCGAGGCTGCACCACGCAAAAGACTGCACGCAGAATGGTGTGATGTCTCGGCAGATCACAGACGGCCACTAGGGACCTTCAAGGCTGGAGAAATCAGCTTGCTGGACCCTTATTTATCCAGCCACGCAAAATCGAATCGCGGTGAGGAGGATTCGCATCGTCACATTGACATTCTTCTGCAGCAATCATCTTTGCATAGCAACTTCTATGGCACTACGGAATCAGACTACGGTGAGATGAATGTAGAGCCAGACTGCTCACGGTCACCTGTGCAGGAGTCTCCAGAAACATCGAAGCCTCGGAGTCGCTCGTCCCGACGCTGGTTTTCGCGCAGTTCGGGGGCCCTGGTATCGCAAGCGCACTGTCGACTGGAGCAGCCTAGGCCAGTGTATGGCGTGGAAATGAAGAGGCTAATTAGTCTGTGCAAAATTCAGGGAACCGTCAAAAGGCGCGGACATAGCGAGTAACAGTTTGCTGCAGATCGTTAGGTGCAGCCTGGTATGGTGAGCCGAAGATTCAGTATCATTTGGGCGAGGAAGTAAAATTGGGAATCATGAACTTTGGCATTGCTTTCCTGTAGAAATTCCGGCAACGAAATACAACTGAACCTTTGTTTCATTATCCCATGCGACTATGGTACGCAAAACATGCTCCTCTGGTGCGACGTCGAGTGCACTGTCCGTTAAATCGATCCAAAGCAAATACATCAAGCAGTGTAGGCAGATAAAAACAACTATGCAAAGCCGTCTCTTTGCATTCTCGTTGGCCGAGCTGGCCGAGCCGTCGATGGCGAAAAGTCCGAGGACCCACGGAAGGTATCGATTCTGCTAAGCTCGAGGTCGATGGGATCCAGGCGCTCGGGCCGATCCACGAGGGGCTGTTCCGGCCTGGAGCGGGCCGAGATTTGCGGCGTGATTGGTGTGCCGCTGGTGGAAAGAGTGATGCTGGAGGGGGCTTTGTTGGCCGGGCGGCCCTGCCGAGAGGCGCTGCCAAAGGCGCCGCTGCGCGTGCGAGCCTGCTGCTGCTGCTCATGGAAGAGGTGGCCGGCCTCGTAGCCCTGGGAGCCTTGGCCGGAGATGCGCTGGGCGGCGAGGGTGCCGAGGGGCAGGATGATGACGACGGAGGTGAGGGTGAGGGAGCCAGATTCAAAGTTTGTAAACTTGGCCCACTCGAGCCCAGCAAAGATGGCTGGCACGTGTGTGTCAGTGACGTTTCTTTCCCCTGGGATGGAGACATGCGAATATATAGATGTATTGTTTGCTTTTCGTATTCGAGGGCTTCAGAGGGCTCACTTACATGGTATGATCATGAGGGTGCCGTTGGTCATGACGAGGACTTCCATGGGGTTGACGGCGCTGATGGACGGGAGGATGCCGCGGTTGGCAACGAGGTGGCAGACGAGCTTGACGTTGAAGACGGCGCAGAACCAAAAGATGGAGACGGCGCCCATGATGGCGGACCACTGGATGGCCCAGAGGAAGTATACGGGGGGCACGGCGGTGACGATGGCGTGGTTCTGGACAATGGTGTAGGCGAGGCGGGTGCCGATGGTCAGGAGGACGATGACGGCGGAGCAGGCGCAGGCGGCGGCCTTTGCGGCACGGGGCCAAAAGGCGACCATTGTCCAGGCCTGGTTGACGAGGGCGGCCTCGACGACGACGACGAGGGGAAAAGCGAGGGTGTTTGCGGCGAGGCTCGCGTCCCAGTAGCGGCGGGGGACGGTGGACAGGTCGCCGGCCCAGACCTGGTAAAAGTGGCTGAGGGGCGCGACAAAGTAGGCAAAGAGGAGGCCGGAGCGGACGGCGCAGAGGAGCAGGCCGACGAGGTGCAGGGCCGAGGCCGGGCGGCGGGCGAGCTTGGCGGCGGGGGTGAGGGCGACGACGACAACGAGCATGACGAGGCAGGCGCCGAGCTGGGCGCCGTAGTTCATGGTGATGCAGAGGGACTCGTCGTAGTAGGCGTTGAGGAGGGGCATGGGCACCGACGCGGTGGTGACGTGGTCGGCGAGGAAGAAGGTGACGTTGCCGGCGAAGCGGTCAAAGGACGGGTCGGGAGCAGGCGAGGAGGAGGAGGGAGCCGAGGGGCCGTCCATGGTTTGACGGAGAGGGGTCGGTTTCTGGTTTCTTGTTCGTGGAGACTGATCAAGACGGACGGACGGACGGACGGTTGATTTCGAGTCGTGCCAAAAGGATGAAGCAGACCAGCTGCAGAGAAGGAGTTTGCGTGTGTGTGTATGTGTGTGTAAGTCGGGAATAAAGTCAAAGGGGGGGGTTGATGATGCGGTTGAGCAGATGTAACAAGAGCAAAAAGAACACAATCACGTCCGAGATGAAAAGAGAAACGAGATGGGATAAAAGCATAAGAGCAATGGTTCATCTTGTTCAACATAAAGAGGGCCGTTCGTTTCGCTATATACCCTCCTCCCCCGTGATAAGCGAGACGGAGTGCCGAGACATGAGCATTGAACATCCCCTTCCTAAAAAAAGAACAATGCGCAAAAAGGCAAAAAAAAAAAAAATTCACATTGAATGCTCTCTGAATGAACAGGGAGAGTGACAGAGAGTGACAGAGTGAGAGGAACGGCGACGACGAGGTCAAACGGAATGACTGCGCCTGGGTGCATGATGCCGTTTCCGGTAGTCCGTCGATCCAAAAATTTCTTGCCAAGATGAGCTAAATCGACCGGCATTGCATTCCAACTTGTCATCTTGTGTGTGTGAAGAGAAAGAGGATTATAGTGATGCGCGCGGGTGAGACTTTTGACTCCAGAGTTTCCCGTCCCCGGCCCGGGGGGGGGGGCATTTTTTGGTATTGTTCCTGTGGGGAGCCCC
>JAEIJG010000098.1:0-55555 GCA_037289395.1 Beauveria scarabaeidicola | reverse complement strand
CTTAAGTTATTTATCTTTATTAATAGATCTTTTACTAATAATAAAGATTTAAGTTTTTAGATTAGATATATTATTATAATAAGTAATAAAAAGATAATAGACTAAGATAAATCTACTTAAATTAAAGCTAATATTATAATATAGTTATTAATTAAGTTAAAAAGAGTTATAAGAAGTATTTTAATATTAGAATTATATACTATAATATAAAGAGTAAATACTAACTATATAATTAATTTAATATTAGCTTTAATAATAAAAGAACTTAAAATCTTATTAATCTTAATAATTTTATTAATAGATTTATATTCCTTATATAAGTACTTTATTAAGTTTAATATAATAAAAAAAAATACCTAATAATTAATATTATAATACTTTAGTAAAGCTATAAATACTATAAAGCTACTAAGATATAATAGATTAATAAAGATAATAACCTAACTAATATAATAATAAAGGTATTACTAAATAAAGCTTTATTTACTTTAATTAAGAAGAATATCTTAAATATTTACCTTAAGGGATAAGTAAAGAGAGAGAGGGTAAAGTATAAAGGAGAGAGTAAACCCTAATTTACCTTAACTAGGGGTCCTAACTAGTATAACTAAGGGAGGCTATTATAATCTCTCTTAATTATATAGTTAAAATCTAAGACTACTAGGGGGGGTAATAGCCTAGGAGAGACTAGCTACTATAATATTTTAAAGATACTTTCTCTTAAAAGCCTTTCTTTTAAAGAAGCTAGTAATTAATTAGTAGTAGTTATATATTTATTATAATATTTTTAAGACACTTTCTTTTAATAAGGCTAACTAAAACTAATTAATAATAACTACTTATTTACTATAATATTCTCTAGACGCCTTCTCTTAGAGCCCTTAATAACTCTAATACTAAGATTATAGTCTTTAATAAGCCTAGGGGGGGAGGAATCCTTTATTCTTTATACTAGATAAGTAAAACCCGCCTCCCCCCCCCCCTAATAAAAAAAGTAGATTTTCCTTTATATAAGCGCTAATAGTAGTAATAATAAGAGGAGATTAGTATTAGAAGAATAAGGTACTAATAATAGTATATTTATTATTTTTCTTTTTTATTATATTTTTAAGTAAATTAGCTAGAATTAAGCTATAAAGAGATTTTACTAGTATTACTTAAGGTACTAGCTTAAGTAGCTAATTATATAAGTGCCTTAGATAATAGCTAGTTATACTTTAGAAGAGCTAATTTACCCCACTTTATCTATAAGCTATAGAGGCTATAGTAACTTAACTATAGATAGCCTTAATTATATATAAAAATAGAACCCTTTTTATATTACTTAATTAAGACCACTAAAACTAACCCACCCTATTCTAATAGAATTACTACCTCTTTAATGGTGTTAAGGGTAGGGCGGGCCTCTAATTAGTCTAAATCTAGCTAAGTGTAAAAATTTAAACTTTAAGTGCTAAATTTCAGCCCTCGAATTTTATAACGTAAGATTTGAATTTTATTATGTAGACTATACTTGATTTAGAACACCTATGTAAGGTCTCTATATAATTTTATAGGGGAGCCTGTATAGAGGCTATGAGGTCACTGAGGTAGCACTAAGGCCTAAGAGGGCCTTTAATGTGTGCCTTATTAACAAATTAACGAGCTCTCGTATAGCTGCTAATTAACGCCTCTTATATAGCTACTAATTAATACCTCTTACGCTGCCTCTACTAGAGTCCCTAGAGCTCTCTAGCGCTAGCGAAGCTCTTAAGGGTATTAAGCGTTATATTAAGCGTTATATTAAGCGTTATATTAAGCGTTATATTAAGCGTTATATTAAGCGTTATATTAAGTATTTCTATTTTATTAATATATTATTATTTATCTTCGTGAGTAGGAAACGGTACGCGACTATATTAAGCCTAACCTAGTGATAAAATTAAAAAATAACTTATTAGACATTAAAAAGCACCTAATTCTACCCCTAAACGATATTAGTATAGAGCCACTATATTAGGAGTAGTTAGGGTAGACGGTTCACCACTAGGGACACGTTCTAATACGCCCCTATAGCTAACACGCGCTATAGTAAGCCTAAGGCGGTAGTGACCTAAGAGAGACTAAAATTAGAGAGAGAACTAATTAATAAGCTCCTCTTCCTAATTAAGGATAAGTTTAAGGATAAGATAAAGGAAATATAAACTAAATATAAATAAACTAAGGCCTAGAATAAGGCTAGAGTAGCCCTAAAGGGGGCTAATACTTTAATTACTTAGGAGGTAGTCTAGGCTATTGTGAAAGAGATAGTAGACGAATCCTGCTATTGATAAGAGACTTATACCAGAACCTACTAAAGATAAATAGGGGGATACTAGAGGGGGACTAGCGTGTACTTAAGGCCTAGGCTAACTAGGTGTAGAGAGTAAAGTGGGAGTATAAGGAAACTAAGAGCTAGAGGTAGGTAAGGTAGCTTACCCTATTCTTAGTCTATAAGCCCCTATAGGCTAGATATAGGGCTAGGGCGACCTTACTCCTTTATTTATTATAGTATATTAGCTTTATTATAATATAATTATAAATAAAAAAGATTAGGCTAAATACTTTCCTTTATAAGTAATAAGTACTTAGATATAATATAAAGATATATTAGTATAGATATAAGGTAGAAGATATTTATTATATACTTCTCTAGTATAAACTTATAGGCTAGGACTATAGCTAGCACTATACCCCTACTATAGTATTATTAAGGGACTATAGAGATATACTTTATATACTTAACTACCTAGTTAAGAGTAGAAAAATAGTAGAATAGGTATATAACTAATAGAGACTAACCTATATAAACGTTAGACCTAGGGCGGATCTAGGATAAGGTAGGTATAGAGTAGGCATAAAGTAGATAAGGAGGAGCTAAGGCCTAGTAAAGGTAAAAAATAATTAGGAAGAGGGGCCTTACTAGCCCTTACTAGGAACTAATATATAACTAGAGATAGATAAAGAAGTAAGGGTTTTCCTCTAGGGAGTCTAGTTTTTCCCTTACTTATAAAGATAACAGGACTAGATAAGTATATATAGGCCTAGTTAGTATAATTTAATAATAATAATATATTATTATTAATAAGAGGAATAGGGGTATATAGTTATTATTATAAAAATTAGGCTATAGTGTTATAGTAGTTAGTAAGACTCTAGTGTTTAATTAGTTAGAAAAAATTTATTAGTATTACGCTAATATAGCACTAGTGACTAGCGTGATACTAGTCTAAAATAGGTATAGTCTATATAATAGAATTTAAATCTTATGTTATAAAATTTAGGGCTCCCCTATACCTAGGGTTAGAAATGCTCTAGACTAGTGAATAAGTGACTCCTAGTCACTCCACTACCCCTAGAATAATGATTAGACTAGTGACTAGTCACTAGTCTATACTAATAGACTAGTGAGTGACTTACCACTAGTCTAGGCGCTATAGAGTTATAAGTGAGTTAAGTCTAATCACCTCCTACATAAGTATAAGTAACTAGTAAGGACTAGTGGTTACTATAACTAAGTAGATATTTTACTAACTAAGTAAATCTTCTACTAACTAATTAGGATATTATACTAATAAATATCCTAATTAGTTAGTAAAAGATCTACTTAGTTAGCTAAATATAAAGGTAAAAAAGGTAGGTCTAAATAACTACTAGTCTAGCTACTTACTAGGTAGGTGAGTATAAGTGAGTTAGACTAGTGAGGTACTTACTAGACTAGTACTAGTCTAATAACTAGTACTAGTCTAGCCCCTATAATTTATAAGTATAAGTGAGTGTAAGTAAATAGATTTACTTAAAAAGTGGGGCGCTTACTAGTCACTTACTAGTCACTCACACTAGTCCTGGACTTTTTTCTAACCCTGCCCATACCTAGGCTCTTGCCAGCAAGCGGCATAATCGCGGAGCCTATTCCTGCAGCTAGTTACCAGCCTCAGCCTTATCACCGGATCCCTGGCAACAAGAACCATTTGTCGTCGTCATTTCTACTGTGGCTGAGCCTGCCGCTGGGACCTCTGCAATCTAAAGATGAATTGCGTTTGGCCGGATAACTGCCAGACGCGGGTAAACCTAGCCCATCGGTGGCATCAGATATCGTAGCCGGACACCCCCACACTACCTCACAAATATCGCAACTGCTAACTAATAACGTTGGCCATCTGTGGGAACAGCCGTGTACACTCTCTCCTGACGAGCTGCATGTACAGCTTCGGAGCAAGTGTCCAAAAATGTCCAGAAATGTACAACAGCTTGGTCGTGACTCGCCGGTTTCGCCCGGTTAGCTAGGAGCTGTGTACGGCTGGTATGAAAGCTTCGCACTACAAGACGAAAATTAAGCATGGTCAAGAGAATTATTCGCTTCAGCCCTCCGGGCCTTCACGCCGCTGAGCAGGGGAGGGAGGCTGCTGGTGAACCCTTATCTAAGCCGCCACTAATAAGCAGGGTTAGAAAAAAGTCCAGGACTAGTGTAAGTGACTAGTAAGTGACTAGTAAGCGCCCCACTTTTTAAGTAAATCTATTTACTTATACTTACTTATACTTACGAATTATAGGGGCTAGACTAGTGCTAGTTATTAGACTAGTACTAGTCTAGTAGGTACCTTACTAGTCTAACTCACTTATACTTACCTACCTAGTAAGTAGCTAGACTAGTAGTTATTTAGACCTATTTCTTTTACCTTTATATTTTACTAACTAATAAAGTTCTTTTTACTAACTAAGTAAATATTCTACTACTTAGTTAGTAGAATATTTACTTAGTTAGTAAAATATCTACTTAGTTAGTAGAATATCTACTTAGTTATAATAACCACTAGTCCTTACTAGTCACTTATACTTACGTAGTAGGTGATTAGACTTAACTCACTTATAACTCTATAGCGCCTAGACTAGTGGCAAGTCACTCACTAGTCTGTTAGTATGGACTAGTGACTAGTCACTAGTCTGATTATTACTCCAGGGGTAGCGGAGTGACTAGGAGTCACTTACTCACTGGTCCGGAGCATTTCCAACCCTGCTAATAAGTGGTCAGAGATAACCTGTCCCAGATCCACCAAGTTGACCTGTCCCAGTTTGATTCTGCCGATGTTTCCCCGATAGTAGGCTTGTACTGTGATAAGCCAGTTTAGTTTTAGTTACCTAGGTTAGTAGTTAAGTTAGTAGTTAAGTTAGTGGTTAAGTTAGTGGCTAGGTTAGTGGTTAGGTGTTCGAGTTAGTGGTTATTGTTTAGGTTTACTGTAGTATAGGTATTTAGTGGTTAGTGATCAGTATTTGTGTTAGTGATATGTACTGGTACAAGCATCATCCTGGGGAAACATCGGCAGAATCAAACTGGGATAGGTCAACTTGGTGGATCTGGGACAGGTTATGTGTAACCACCCACTAATAACGCGTAACACTCCATGGAAGACGGACGTGACAATGGCCAACCACCAATCCCCGAAATGACGCGCCGCGGACGGGACAAGCCCTTTATTCCCTACGTCGATGTTCCTGCTCACAAGGAGTATGCACTCGTCACGTTCATATACCATTACAAGTACCTATTTGTTTCGCTAGTTGCTGCCCCTGCACCCGAGGGGCATAACTTAACAACCACGTCGGCGCCCCTTGAAAACAGACTCATACATCTTCTGCGCGAAGCCGAAATAGCTACTGAGCAACATTTTAATGACACATTTGACGACGACAACTACGAAGATGGCTGGGAAAAGCATGAAATCTTGCAGGAAAAGGTGGAAAAGGTCATTCTCCGTTTCGCCGGCCCCCTATTTGAGAAGAAGGCGCCTCCGGTAAAGACCCTCCCCAACGGTCTGAGCCTGCAAGACTTAGTCTGGTACCAGAAAGTTCACTTCCGTCTTCAGACCATTGATGGAAAGCCCCAAGTCTTTGAAATTGGCCCTGACCAGGCTGCCTGTGCCCCAAAGACCGAAAGGCAACCCTGTGTCGACGAAGCCTTCAAGCCAGACCCTCGGTTCCCAATATACTCGGCAGCCGGACTACAAGTCCTCCGCGAGGTGAACAGTGGTACTGGTCCCGTGTGCAAGGTTCGCGCCCTCGGCAATGGTGAAATTATGATGTCCAAGACGCCACAGATGGGCCTCGGGAGAGACGAACTCAAAAGGGAGATGGCGGTCTTGGTCAAAATTCGCGACGCCGAAGACCGCATGGGAATCAAAATTGCTACACCACATCTCCTAGGCTACGTGACACACGCCGAAACGGGTGTCATCATTGGCTTTCTTCGCGAATGGGTCGAGTCTTCCCGCCAAGGCGAGACTCTGGACAGCATCTCTATGGGCAACGTTGACCTCGATACCAGACAGAAGTGGGCAGACCAGATCGAGGAAACGATGATGGATCTGCATGACATTGGCCTCTTTTGGGGCGATTGCAAACCCGCCAACATCATTGTCGATGAGAAGCAGAACACTTGGCTTATAGACTTGGGCGGCAGCTTTACCCATATGTGGGTAGACAAGGAGCTAACTGGTACTTTGGAGGGAGATAACCAAGGGCTTCTCAACATTCAGAAATTTCTCGGCGTAGTAGAACGCGATGGCAAGAAGTTTTAGGGGCACTATCACCATTTTTAATCTACAGCATGAAAAAACCCTTTATACCCTTTATGGACGTAGTCTAGCCGTATACCCAACCTATATTTACCTCTTTGCTCTGCAACAAGAGGTACAGGCCCGGCGGGATCTTCTTTGCCTCCTACCCTAGCTGCTATTGTAGGTCGGAGAAACGCGGCCAACGGGGCGACTGGTAAGCAGGTCCTGGTGACTCAATCGGTATGAGTCAATCCCACTGTTCATGATGCAACGCAATCTCGCGCCCCGTCATGGCGGGCCACGCAGTAGTTTGACGAGGACAGATGTGTCTTCTCAGAGCCAAAGTAGCTAATTCAAGCCTGAAAAAAAGTACATGCCGTACTTTTACACCGCTGTTTAGCCTTCTTTTACGGGCTGTCGAATGATCTGACATCATCTTCAATCGGCACGTCGGCTCGCCCCCACGGTGTAGGGCTGACGTGGCGCATACCGAATCCATTCGAACCTGCATCATCACATTTTGATCAAGGGTGACAATTTTTTTTTCTATCGAGTGAAATTTGTGCCCCATTACTTCGTTTTTGTGCTGTGGCCTACGTTGTGTTACTGAACAAGCGTTTTTGCTGTTATGGGCCCAGCAGTGCCGATATCCCAGGATCTGAATCCTCCTCGCTTTCCGCACCAGCCTGCTCCGCCGTTTCCACCGGCACAAGCGCTAGCTTCTTCTTCTTCTGCACAGCCCGTCGATGACTATAGCTCTTGATGTGCCTGTCCCACGCCTCCCTCGTCACCAGCGTCGTCCCGCACACCTCGCACGTCTGCTGCTGCGGCGTCGGCTTCGCGCGCGGCTCCGTCGCCGTCTCGAGCACGCGCCGCGCCACATCGGACAGGGCGCGCGGGGCTTGCCTGGGTGCGCCGCACAGAAACTGCCCGACAAGCGCCGCGGCGGGCGAGACCACCGTCTCCTGATACCGCGTCGCGTCGGTGCTGTCCAGCACATAGAGGCTGTCAAGCGCGGACGCCCCGCGCTGCGTAAGTCGCGGAATTTGCTTGCCGCGGATCCATTTGGTCTGGTAGTTGGCGTAGCGCCGGGTGGCTGTCTTCATGTCTTCCAAGCCCGCGTCCCTGAGCTTGGCCACCTGCTCGGCGGGCGCGCCGTTGGATGTAGCGGCAATGTAGGGCTCGAGCTGCTTGTAGCCAATGGACTGCCAGATTCCCTTTGTCACATCCAGCACGGTGCCGTTTTCGTCACATTCTGATTTGAACTGATGCAATTGTTGGACTTCTTCTGTCAAGCCCCGGGTGACCATCCGGTCTACCCGCTTGTCTAGGCGATCGCACAGAACATCGCGCTCAGAGTATACCCAGAGCAGGAGATTCTCCCAAGGCGAAGACTCTGCTTCGGCAGCAGCAGCGGTGGCTTTGCGTTGCTCCTGTTCTGCATACAGGGCTGACGCTGCTTTGCCTGTATGGAGGTAAATTTCCAGAGATCGCTGAATTTTGCGACGGTCGTTTGGATGCCATCTTTCCGCCATTTCAGGGTCGACGCGACGAAGCTCAGAAAGCATGTCCTCTGTCGAGGCCTCGAGGATAGGAAACGACTTGGTCTCATCTTGCTGGACGTCGTCGAGAATGGCGTCTGTAAAGAGTAGCGGCTCGACGTAGTAATGGGTGCCGCCCACAAGAATGGGCAGATTGCCTCTGCTACGAATCTCACGAATAGTCTTCAGCGCGTGCTTTTTGAATTCCGTCACGTCCCAGGGCACGTCACTGAGAGGGATGCGGTCCAGCAGGTGGTGCGGAATGCCGCGCTGCTCTGCAGCTGTGATTTTATTGGTGATGATGGGCAGGCCACGGTAGAGCTGCATCGCATCTGCATTGATGACTTCTCCGCGAAATCGAGTTGCGATTTCTACTGCCAACTAATTATAGTTTTGGTGAGCACTGATTCTGGCGCACCTAGTTGTTGATGTAGCGTACCTCGGATTTTCCCGTTCCCGTCGACCCCAATATCACAACGAGCGGCTCCTTTGGGGCCGTAGAATTTGCCATTGTCATTGTAGAGACATGGCGACGGAGGAGAAGTTTTGTCCGATTTAGCATCCGCCTGGTTGTGCTGTTTGGTATGTTAGTGGCGCAACGGCAGCGTGATAACAAAGCCGTCGACTTCCCCACAGGGCTCTCTTCACAAAGGGGCCCTATCGCTGCCAGCTAGCAAAAGCTTCTTCAAAGGCAGGAGCTTGACTCAGGCCAGACCAAAGAGGATGAGTTGGGCTGATGGTATGGAAGCATTGAAGATGGCTTGTGAGTGGTGAATTACTGGGCTATAACGCTATAACAACCGTCTCGATGCCCTGTAATAGTGCCAGACGCAGGGGCCCCAGCTGCTCTTTGGCGCGTCTACCAGCTTCCATCGCTCCAACTTAAACGGTCACGTGCACCCTCCCCGTTCTTTTTCTGGACACATCTGCATTTTGGAGCTTGAAGCCAGATTGCTGGCCCCCGACCCAAGCAAGGACCGCCTCCTCCCTATCCTGCCACCACCACCCTTTTCTTGAGCTCATCGCAGCTCCTTCTTTTCCTTCCTTTCTTTCCTTTGGATGAATTGAGTCTCTTGTTTATTGTTTTCCTCCTTCACTGCTGCCACCATGAGTTCTCGTACGTTGACAGCCTTCCCCTCACCGCCCCTCATATGTTCTCGCCATGTCGCCCTTTTGTTGCGCGACTGCTCGTCGTCCCCTGCAAGCGGTCGAATCGCATGGTTCGACACCATTGCGCATCAATTGGCTCTTCTACAGCTCATGCTAACATGCGCTCCTACTTCTAGTCCGTTTTCTTGACTTGGTCAAGCCGTTCGTGCCGTTCCTCCCCGAGGTTCAGCAGCCCGAGACCAAGATCCCCTTCAACCAGAAGATTATGTGGACTGCCCTGACTCTCCTCATCTTCCTGGTCATGAGCCAAATGCCCCTGTACGGTATTGTCTCTTCCGACAACTCGGACCCTCTTTACTGGCTGCGTATGGTCATGGCCAGTAACCGAGGAACTCTGATGGAGCTGGGTATTACCCCCATCATCTCCTCTGGCATGGTCTTCCAGCTCCTCGCCGGCACCCACATGATCGACGTCAACCTCGACCTCAAGTCCGACCGCGAACTCTACCAGACTGCCCAGAAGCTCCTGGCTTTCATCCTCTCCGCCGGCACCGCCACCGTCTACGTCTTCTCTGGCCTCTACGGACCCCCTGGTGACCTTGGTGCTGGTATCGTCTTCCTCCTGATTCTCCAGCTTATTGTCGCCGGCATGATTGTCATTCTCCTCGACGAACTTCTCCAGAAGGGATATGGTCTCGGCAGCGGTATTTCTCTCTTCATTGCCACCAACATTTGCGAGTCCATCATGTGGAAGGCCTTTTCTCCTACCACCATCAACACTGGCCGTGGTCCCGAGTTTGAGGGTGCCGTCATCGCTCTCTTCCACCTACTCATGACCTGGCCCAACAAGCAGCGTGCTCTCCAGGAGGCCTTCTACCGCCAGAACCTCCCCAACATCATGAACTTGCTCGCCACCATTCTCGTCTTCGTCGCTGTCATCTACCTCCAGGGTTTCCGTGTCGAGATCCCCGTCAAGTCTTCGCGCCAGCGTGGTGCCCGCGGTTCCTACCCTGTCCGTCTCTTCTACACCTCCAACATGCCCATCATGCTGCAGTCTGCTCTGTCTTCCAACGTCTTCCTCATCAGCCAGATGCTCTACTCTCGCTTCTCTGACAACCTCCTCGTCCGCCTTTTCGGTACCTGGGAGGCCAAGGACGGCTCCGCCCAGCTCCACGCCGTCTCTGGTCTCGTCTACTACATGTCGCCCCCTCTCAACTTCAAGGACGCTCTGCTCGATCCCATTCACACCGTGACCTACATTGTCTACATGCTCGGTGCCTGCGCCCTCTTCTCCAAGACCTGGATCGAGGTCTCCGGCTCCAGCCCCCGTGACGTCGCCAAGCAGCTCAAGGACCAGGGTCTCGTCATGGCCGGTCACCGTGACCAGAGCATGTACAAGGAGCTCAAGCGCATTATTCCCACCGCCGCTGCCTTTGGTGGTGCCTGTATTGGTGCCCTCTCTGTTGCGTCCGACCTCATGGGCGCCCTCGGTTCTGGTACTGGCACTCTCCTTGCTGTTACGTAAGTTGCTCGGTCTCTCCATTGAAGACTCAATTTAGTTACTAATCATTGTATAGCATCATCTACGGTTACTTTGAAATCGCTGCCAAGGAGGGTGATTTGTCCGGCATGAAGGGCATGATCATGGGCTAAACACCAGTGACGAGCCATTTGTTTGATTAACATTTAATCATGGGGTACCAGACGACGGAGATTGAAAGGGCCCATTGCATTTACGAATCTTGTAACACTATGGTGTGGGGGATAAAAATTGGCGCAATACAATGCAAGGGAGATGTTATTTCCTGATCATGCAATGGATCTGAACTAGGGCTGCCAGTAGTCGCAGTAAAGCGACATAATGAAGCGATTTCTTAACTGGGCTCGCTTCGGGCTTAGGTAGGTGGTGGCAGACGACGGCCGGCCTACTTCAACAGGCGAGAACCGTCCCATTTGTATGCAAACAAGAAAACGAATAGAGAAAAGATACACTGTAAAAAAGTTTTCTGTCAAATTTGGCCGGGTTGCACGTTTTTCTCCTACAGCCTCGTTGGGCAAGTCTCGACATCACTCTGGCCGGGGTGTCCCGAATCGCAAAGGCCGGGCCACCAAGTGGGCGACATGCGATTATAACTGCTATCCAACCCCCATGATAGTTTGCTGCTGGTTAGATGAGTTATATCTTGAATTCTTCACGTGTGTAAGATAAAAGCCCCTGCAGGCGCCCTTTGCCCTCTTTGGGGATTCCCCCGGCGTTTACAAATACAAATACAAATAATCCTGCTGGCGCGGCATCGCCCCCTTATCGGCATGCATCTATTACTTATAGTTAGCAGGCTAGACCGCTTTAAGCCTTTCTATTACTGACCAGTGACGAGTGCTTAAGTAGCGCCTCGACGCTTCTGTTTTCCCTGCCGTAGCGTGCGAGTAGACGCAGGTTGGCACTGTGCCTATGGATCTTCAAAGCACTGATCGAGCCCGTTAGACGCGGGTGCTAGATCTATGCGCGTTAGGCCGACAATGTGTCGGTGCGTTTCGTAACTCTGCTGCGGATGGCGCTCCGGCTCCGCGAGCAGGTCGGCCAGCAGCGCAAGCGTGTTCTTGAGCGTGGCGTCGGAGAAGCGGATCAAGTCGAGTATCCTTCTTGGATAACGAAAGAAAACCTAGACAAAATCGTGCCTGGTGTACTGTCCGTCGACCCCGGCAACGGAGAATCGTCACGTACGAATGGTGATGGTTCGTAGTGGCCCTGATCTCGAGCGTAGTGCAGGTAGGCCGGGAGATTGATGAGGTATTCCAGTTTTGCCTCGTCGAGGATGGAGAAACCTTCACCACCGTGTCGCTGCCGGTGTCGCTCAAGTCTGTATGTGCCAAATAGGATGCGGCGTTGCTTGTCTGTCTCTGATTCTTGCGCCATCGCCGTGCATCGAGGTGGAAAGAAAGAAATTAATAGATACTGTCCTGGTGTCGATTGCCTCGACGGGCATAGGTTGAAAAGTGAAGCCCCTCTCTGGGATTGCCACCTGTTCACGGCTTTCGAAAACCGTCATGTCCCGCGACATCGTAAAAACAGAAAGAAAAAAATGTACCGGAAACCATCGGCAGCTATGAAGAAGGAAAATCGAAAGACGAGAGGGGAGAAGAGGGCGTGTTTACCTTGACCTTGGTCGGTCGAGGTACGTCCTCGATCAACTTGGGAAGGAGATGTTGACTGGGGGGGGGGAGGAAGGAAAAGCGGCAGAAAAATAATTCTCAACTGCAGATGCGTTGCAGCTGCTCTATACGGTAGTGGCCCCTAGCCTATGCCTGCCATAGATAGAGGGTTATCCGACTAATAGTAGCTGTACCTAGTGCTAGCTCTAGCGCTGCTGGCACTAAGTCTGAGCTACACGTGCCACACACCCACCTTCTCAATAGCGAATGCGGTGGGTGCGTGGCACGTGTATGTGTTCCAGCAAGACAACAAGGAAGAATGAACAACAAGACCAAGAACTAACTCGCGATACGTATCGTACGAATCGAACCCTTTGTGAACCAACAATATAAGTTGCCCTTGAGCAAAGGGCCGAGTTAAAAGGGAAAAAAAGAAGTAAAGGTTCATTACGACTTGCTCATAATTTCGGGGTTTCTTCTTTTTGTTTGATGCGATTGATACCACAATTTCTATAATCGGGTCATTCATCGCTAAGCGGCCGCTTCGCAACAGCGCTGGCCGTCATAAGCTAAAAGGCTCGGCGCAAGTTTTGGCAGGCGTCCAGGGTCTGTCTGAATCGCTGGTTTGGCACTAGCTCAGTTGCCGACCAATTATATATCAAAGACATTATTCTTCACCTTTGATTACTAGTCTCAAATTTTGCAGTTCTTACAACGTCATACTTTGGTACAGTTCGGATTCAATACGGCGCTGATTCCGAGTCATTCGGGATTTGGCACGTAATTGCCGTTTAGACGCAGCAAGGGAACCTGAAACCCGGCCCTGCAAATCTACAACGTGGTCTTCATTTTATGAACAGGTATACCCAGTACAGGGCGCTCGCGGGGAAGGGCGGTAGAGATCGACAAATCATCTCATGTCATGGTTCTGCCCCAATGCTGAAGAAAACGACCCTTGACAATTACCTGGCTTAGAATACCAAAATATAAAGACACAACTCAAGCATCATAACCAAGCGACATTCTCTGTTTGCATGAAAAGTACACATGTTGCGAAATGCGCCAATATTCGTACATTTCCTTGCGCTCCAACCAACTCCCTTTCTATTCCCTCGTCCTTCTATTGCCTCGTACTCATATAAAAAGAGCCTCCATTGCAAACAACCAACTACTACTCCGTACTACCAACATCTAACACTCAAACGACGAGGGGTAAACAAAAGCCACACCCACACAACTTGGACCTTTTTCTACCGACCAGCCCAGCCCTACCGGCGTCAATGTCGTAACAAGGGGTGGTTACACCGAAAAGGGACAAGCGGCTGAGAGACACCCTACTGGTCGCTCGCATTCGTGGGCGAACCCGACGCCTTACGTTGACGAGACGTTGACGGGTGGGCGGACCGAAAGAGGGGGGGGGGGCGCGGGCCAATGTAATCGCGTCGTGGCTTGCCGTTTCTGCAACCTTTTACTGGTGGTACAAACCGAGCGGTGCTTTTGTTCAGACGCAGGAATATAATAAATGACTGGTATGAAGAAACTCGGTCGGGTGGTTTGGTGGAGCTATACGAAGCTAAAACGCCCCAGGGTAATTACTCTCTCCATCTCCCTCTCCCTCTGGTCATGGTCATGGGTGGCCGGCGGTTGTCGGTGTTGGTGCTGCTACACCTTGTTGGGACCGCCGCCGGCCACAGGGGATCGGTGTAGCCCCCCCTCTGCTCGGAATTGCGTGATGATGTTTGGGGGGGCGTCAAAAGAAGAAAGCGGGTTCGTGAGACTGTATGCTTGGTTTGTAGGACGGGTGTAGCGCGCGGTCCCAGCACGGCCATGCTGATATGCTCCGCGTCAGGCTCCCCAAGACCCCATCGTGTAGCGAGTTTGCTCCTTTTTTTCTTCTTGTTGGTTCCGAGATCTTGTTCCAATCACTATCATTCATTTTCATTCTCCTTTTTCTTTGATTATCCTACATTCATTCCTCATCTGTCTACGCCATAGTCCTTCCTTCAGCCCTTACTGTATTAGCGCTTGAGATTTGGCATCGCGAAAAGCCCCCTTTGATTTTTTTTACTCGGCATCAACCTTGGCACGGCGAGACGAAGCCCTCATGGTATTGTTATACTGCAAAAGAGCCTCCCGCCTCGCGCTGCTGGCCAGTGCGGCGGCTGTTTTCTTCCTCTTCTTCCTCCTCCATCACATCCTCTTTCCGGGCGTTGCCTCTCCCGAGAGGCTTAAAGACGCCGCCGACACCGTCGACCACTGCGAAGCACCGAGAAACAACACAAAGCCCCGGATACCAAACATTGTGCACCAAATATGGAAGAATAAGGATCTATCCACCTACCCGCTCACGGCGTCCTCGGGCACCTGGGAGTGGCGATTTGAAAAGACAAACTACACCATCAAGCTCTGGACGGAAGCCGACATTGTAACTCTTGTCAAGACGTCATACCCGTGGTTTCTGTTTACCTATGAATCTTACAAGTACGATATCCAGCGTGCCGATGTCGCCCGGCTGATGGTGGTGCACCACGAAGGCGGCATCTACGCCGACCTGGATGCGTACCCCTCGGACGATACCTCGGCCGACACGATAGCCTGCCTGCAAGCAATCGGCTACCAGGCCATTCTCTCACCCACCAGCGAAGATAGGGGCATCAGCAACCACTTCTTCATGGCGGAGCGCGGCTCCGAGTTCCTCCTGTGGGCGCTGCACGAGGCCAAGAAGAGGGCAACCTCGCTCTCCGGGCGCTTCATGCTGCCCTACGTGGCCGTCTTCTGGTCCACGGGCCCCATGATGGTCACAGCCGTCATGAACGAGTACGCCTGGCTGTACAACCAGGCGGCCGAAGTCAAATCCATGGCGGTGCTCAAGGACTCGTTCCTCCACAGCTTCGTCCACCACGCCGCCGGCCGATCCTGGCATGGATCCGACGGACGTGCCTTGAATTACATTGCAGATCACTTCAAGGATGTCTTTGCCCCGGCTTTGATTGTTGTAGCGGCTGCGGTCACGGCACTCATTGTCGCGCGGCGATGGAGGCGGTTTCGCCCACACGTCTACAACGCTGTCCGCTCGTCACAAGTATAAAAGCATCGCGATTCTTGAGTTTTGTGGAGTAATAGGAGTAAAAGGGTTTTCTTGTACTGCTAGGTCTTTTGAAGAAGAGGCAGCTTCCAATGTAATATCAAAGCGTAGTTGAGATTACTAGCTCTAATTCGTAATTCTAATACAGAGAATGTCACAATTCATCTATACAAGCACGTATCAAAGCGATAGTAGAGCTGAATAGGCGTTAGAATCTCCCGTACAGCCTTGAAAGCGGGCGGCAGACTCCATATGGGAAGGTGCCCCTTGCCCAGGCTCTGCTGCGGCATCAGCGCTCAAACTCCTCCAAACATGCCAGCATCATTCTCGCCGCCCATCTTCCTCAATGTGCCATGGATAATAGCTGCGTCGCATCCATCTCTTCTCCTTATGACGTTCTTATATACTCTGGCAAGCGACGCGATACCGTTGCGCAGTCCTCGATCCGATCCTCGTTTGACCAGCGACCAAGCTTCGCGACCACGCGCGATTCCAACAGCCGAGGATCGCGCAGCTGCCGATTTCGCCCGCCGCCAATTAAGAAGCAGCAAACGGCATCGTCGAAGCCGTCTTTGTCGATACCCAGCCGCAGACGAAGCCGCCAATCAGGCACCGACTCGGATACAGACGTGGACACTGACGATGACGACGATGACGAAAGCTGGTTCGGCACCAGTACACCCGACGGCTTCATCGACCTCGAGGCGGGATGCGGTACGTGGCCAGACCATCCGCGGAACGTGCCGCTGTGGCGCCGAGCCAGGGCAAAAATGTTTCGATCAAAGGTGAAATCAAAGATTGAATACCCCGAAGACTGCAGCGAGATTGGCTACCAGGTGTACCGTGGCGCTCCGCTGCTCAAACTGGGTGTCTGGATAATCGCTTTCTTCTTCTACTCGGTGGCAATACGCAACGTGGTTCTCAGGCTGGGTGTAATTTGCGACATTGGAGAGACTCAGTCAGGCATCGATTACAATATCCTCGATTCTCTCGTGGCCTGGACAGGCAGCATTCTCGCGGCGGCGGCGGCGTTTCTGGTTGGACAGGGCTACTTTGGGTGTGTTTTTGTCTATCTGATCTTGTTGAGCATGACCTCGCGGAACAAAACTGACAAGATCAAGGCTGCGAGCGACGAGAGAGAGAATGGAGCGCGTTCGACAGACAGCCGTCACGTTGGCATACGCCTTTCTCAAGACGGCACGAGTGCCAGACGGCGGTCACTCGCACGGTGAATTACCGTTGGTGGTCTAGTATGAAGACTTGGCAAGCAACCTGCCCGTTGAACTTGCGCTGACCAAAACAGTGAATGTTTGGCGCTTCTGACGGCGTATCCCGTGGCGCTCTTGCACCAAGTCCGAGGAAATACCTGCGAGCCTGCGGTGACGAAATACTGCCAGCAAGTCGCCTACAACCTAAAGGAGCTGCACGATGGCGTAAGAATCATCGTCAGGCCGCCTCACGAGACTAGACAGGCGATAGCCGGGCATCGCAGTGGCCCTAAACAACCTGTTCGAGTGGAATACTTTTTTGAGCTGCTTTCTCTGCACTTGGAAAGCGAGTTTAGCCAACAGTACAGAAAATCGGCAGTCCCCTCGATGGTGCCGCAGCAAGTCATCTACCAGCTGCGCAATCATTTCGAAAACATTGTCGACAGCCACTATCTCGACCCCGGTCGCGCGCCCATTGTCCGTGAGTGAACCAAAAAAAAAAAAAAAAAAAAAAAAAAAAAAAAACGCCCGCCCATCCGCCTCTCTCGACGCCTCCCTGCTGACCCTTGTATAGGCGAAAATATTGACATGCTGGCCCTCGGCGGGCGGGAATGCACAGTATACGCTGGCTGCGACGTGGTCCCCATCTGCACGCTCTGGACCGTCGACATTTGTTGCCGGCTGATTGCGCTCTCTGTGCCCATTCGGCGCTGCTCGTGGCTCACCACAACTGTTGGCACGGAGCTCCTTATCCGCATGGTGTTGCTCGCGGTCATGTCGGCCGTGGCCATGCTAATCCTCGCCGAGATGTGGTCGTTGTGGGATCCGTTTGGCAAGGGCATGAATACGTTTTCGTGGACGCTGGGCATCGCCTCGGAAATTGACAATATGCTGAATGAATTCTACGAGAGCGAGACCAAGGTGCCGGTGCGCGAGCACAAATTCATGGATCTGTGGGACTGCTACTCCTCCTCCTCCTCTTCTGGGTCATGTTCGATGACGACGGCGGCGGCGACGACGGCGACAATGACGACGGCGACAATGACGACGGCGACAATAACGACGGCGACGACGGGAACGACGGGGACGGGGACGGGGACGACAACGACGATGACAAGGGGCGGCAGGGAGGCAACGCTGGACTCAACAACGATGAACAAGTAGCAGTAGTAATGGGAGGAATATCGTTAATGGTTGAATATAATAGACTATGCAAGTATACATAGACGATGGTAGGGGTAAGCCAATCGCTGAAAAACTTTTAAAGAGTGGTTTATAGAAGAAGCAGAAAAGGAAAAAAAAGACGAAATGTTTAACAACACATACAAGACAAAAACATGGCTCCATTGTTGCACCGCTGCGATGAATCGCTCGACGATTTGGAAATTTGACAACAAGTTTCTTTTTTCACCGCTAAATATTTCAGAAAAATAAAAAGAATTGCAACTGTCACGAGGTATCATTCCGTCCCTTTGCTCAGCCGTTGCTTCGTTAAGGATACTCTCTTCTATTCACAGCACAAGCATCGTCGTCACAGACATGACCGCGGCGAGCAGCTGGAATGTGGCGACTGGCACGCGGCCGAGAGCAGCATTGTCATTGACAATGATGGGCTTTCCATAGTACGTGGGGTCGTATGGTGCGTTGGGGGTGGTGGTATTCGTGTTTCCCTTCCAGCAGTAACGGTCGTAGCACTTGGTGCACTGCGCGGGGACGGTGGCATTGGCGCGGTAGAAGCTGCGGGCAAGGATGGCGCAGGCGACGCAGGCGGGCCACTCGGTGTCGCGGGTGGCGTTGAGCTGGGTGGCGACGGCCCAGCCATTGTCGATGATGGCGGCGCGCTCGCCGTCGTTGACGGTCCAGGTAAACGTTGTCAGGTTGCCGTTGTAGACGTAAGGGTGGTTGGGCAGCCAGACAACCAGGGGCGCAACGTCGCTGCCGTGCGCGGTAAAGTTGGTGGCGTTGCAACCGAAAAAAGTCGGTCGCGTGTTAAAGCCCAGGTTGCGCATGGTGTTCTTGTCCGGGACGGACGGAAAGGGCGTATCCTTGAACGCCGACTGCTGCGAGCGTTCGTAGGTCGCGACTAGGGCGGAACCGTCGGGCCAGCCATACTCCGTGTCCGAGGACGAGTCGTAGGAGAAGATGACGTCTACATCGCGGTCGGGGAGCAGATGCGGGTGGAAGGGGATGTTTTGAGCGTCTTCACCGCCGTCGACGAGGTTGAGGCGCGAATAGTTGGCGTTGCGGTTGGTGGCCGTGTTGAAGCCGCGAAAAGGGTTCGGTGACCATTCGGCAATATCGTACGAGTTGGAGTCGCTCAACGCGGAAATGAGCTTCGCGGCCGTCTTGATGGCGAAGTCCGGGACGTCGCCGGGGATGTATTTCTTGTTATTGTCTTTGAGATACGAGATGGATTGCGTATAAATGGACGAGGTGGTGCCCATGACGAAGCCAGCATTGTCGAAGCCCGTGACGCATTGATCCCGGTCCACCACCTGGCCATTTTTGAATGCTGTGCCCACGTAACGGAGCGGCACCCATCCAGACAGGCTCGGGTCCGAAGAGCCGAGCTCCCAGGGCGTGAACTCGTAGATTGTCGAGTTGGTGGAAGCTATGGTAGTCCTTGTCAAGCTACGACCGTTTGCAAGCAGGAACGGCATGGGTGTCTTGCCGGCTGAAAAGTCGGCATCATTGGCAATGGAGCTCCAAGTATATCCTGGCCCACCATTGCTGGCGTTGACCATCTGATATGCCAGCATGCGGCCCCAGTAATCGCTGGCTGAGACGTTAAAGCTGGCCTTGGACTTGGCCTCTACTTCGTTGAAAATTTCAGTGTAGTATCCTCGGACGCTATACTGGTCGGGACCTATTGCGAGGCGAGTTAGTATCGAGTTGAGACCAATTGGTAGTTGACGATGGAGGGCATGCCTTTGAAGATGCTGTTTTCCAGCTGCCAAATGAGAGGGGCATCGACGGCGCTTTGAACCGAGGTGAAATTATTAACATATAAGCTGCCGACGAGCCAGTCGCCGCCCGAAAGTCCGGATATATAGGTTGCGCTTTGCAGCAGGCCACCGAGGTTGCCCTTCTCCTCGCTGCCAGCGGAGCGAGCATCCCAGGCGGCAATTGCGCCTGCGCCACCAACCATGGCACGGTAGCCGCCTCCAGAAATGGCAATGGCAATGTTGGGCAGCTTTGTGGAATTGTGTGTGACATTGCCAAAGTATGTTTCGCTGTCGAAACCGGTAATGGCCAGGCGCTTGAGGAGACGGCGCATGTAAGGTATCGTCTCTTTGCGACGCTTAGGGAGCCATGCCTTTTCGTCCGGGCCGATAGTGGTACCTGAGCGGATCGTGGGAGGAGGATCAGGGCATGCTGACGAGGATGGGATGTATCCAGAAGGCGCAGCGTCTATAGCGCGGTCGACGATGACTGCAGCATCTTGTGTGTCGACTTGGGCGGAGGCTTCTGGCAGTTCAAGCGGCTCTGCGTACTCTACCCGTGCTAAGTTTCTTTGTTAGCTCTTTTCGTGCGAGACATTGTCGAGGCCGGGGGGCAAAGAGGTTGCGCGGGCCGAGATTGTCGAGTTGGACGGACGTACCAATATGGGGAGAGTCGGCGTGTGCTTGGGACACGCAGGCTGACGCGGCAGCAAGAAGGAACGCCAGGTGCTTCATGGCTATAGTATCTGGGCGGTGTTATTGCAAGATGTCGGACATTTATATAGTCAGGGCCAGCCAGCGAAGCCCGTGCGAGTGTGTTTGGCGTGGTGACTCAGTCGCGATGTGGCGTGGTGACAGCAGACGAGATCGTGGTAGAGTTGCGGGAGAACGGGGTGTTTGAGTAGTGCGAGAGCTTTTCAGCCTGGAAGCAGGCGCTGATGTTATGTACGTCTGCAGAAGCGACTACTGTCGAGGAATTGGCGTTAAAAATGGTGATGAAAGATGCTGGGACGAGAATGGAGGAGAGGAGAGAGGGGGGAGCTGGAAGTTGACGATTGCAGATTGCAGATTTGGCATCTTCAACAGCGAGCCAACCTACCTACCTAATAAGTGACTAGCTCTAGCGGGGGGCTTGGCGTGGCATCAAGGGGGGCCATTTCTACCTAGACAACACAGGTGGCCATGTGGGTGGCCAAGATGTTGTATTTACTAATTACTTTATACGTACAAGATATCAAGAAGGAAAACCTGCCATTGGGCTCGGTTTATAGGCTCATAAAGGCATTGCTGATGAAGCCACTGACAACACTGCTAAGCCTCCACCGCAAAGCACACCGAGCAGCAATGTATTGGCGTTTGGTGGGTGATTTGCTCTGAATTACCTTGCACCCACTGTATTTACAGCGCTGTAACCACCCACTTGAGAAGCAAGCTTCATCACGCCATCAGCTTTCATTCCTTCAACCCACCTACCAAAATCTAGGTATGTGCCGTCATCTCAGAAATTGCCTCTGCAAACTTGGTCGCCGCTCTTCCCGCAGTTGCACATACACAGAGCTTGGCCGTCCACGAATCGCCTGACTGGCCTCATATTGAGTTGTACACGGCATTACGCGGCACGCTGCCACTGGCGCTCTTCTGGTACATGCGCACTTGGTATCACTTGCCAAGGCTCCCTCATTCCTCCTTCATTACGAGCTGCCCTTTGCCATCAATATCAAACACGCGCGGGGTGGCCGCTGGTCCGCCCATCAGCCTGCTCTCGTCGCGGCTTGGCTGCAGGGGATCTTGAGACAGAAGTACACGAGCCTCGGTTCTGGTATCAGTACTGTGAATCGGCCTTGCTCTTTCTCCTGACAGCCACCCATCGTACCATGACTGGAATTGCAAGCCATTACTCCGATCCTTGTGAACAGTTTTGGCAATCTCATTTACGAGCCAACTTGTCAAATCCTCGGGGCTGACAGTCGCTTGGATATTTACTCTCGGGATAGAAAATGCCGCCGCTCTGGCTCACCTTTGACAAGATCTATCCACTCTCCATCCACCACGCACCATGTGACAAGAGTTTGACCGCTCTGGGCAGTGTCAGCTCGCACAAAGTGGTCATCGGCACTGCGCCAGTTGGACTAGGTGGCGCGGTACCAGTCGCTATCGTTTAGAGAGGCATGCGCACAATCGTCCTAACTTCCGAATCGTGGTAACGCTCAGTGTCGCAGAAAGCGCGCCAAACCAGAAGCACGGAATGTGGCTCGGCCATGTGATAGTTGGTAGCCTTCAGGAGTGGTCTTTCCTGGAGACAGAAAGTTCGGGTCAGTTTCCTACATGACTGTGAGCGGCGGTATGTGAACTCGGAGACAAACACGAGCTCGATGGCAATCAACTCGATAAAAGTATTCAACATACCCTGAAAATGCGTCGTGAAGCGCAGAACAAGAATTGTTGCCCACCCTTGGAGAGCGATGTGCCGTCTGTTTGGGACTACGAGTATCTACGAGACGAGGGCGATGATTGACAGACAGCCCATGAATTTGCTAACCAACAGATCAAGAACACCCAGAGGTGGGAAATCAGCGCAATTCGAAAAGATGTCAAAACTCTTTTCACAAACTGTACAATAGATATATCCAAAATTACACGGCGATTCCCATACCCGGTGGCGATCTTGACAGTGATAATGCCGCCAGCCAGCCTTATCTCCGGCCAGTCTTTGATAGAGCCCAAACGGCTGCTAACGGAGCCACCTGATGTTGTCAATGCGCAAAGGTAGTGGGGGCGTGGCGCATCTAACTCATACTATTTAATAAAGAGTAGTAATCTCATTTTCAAGCCTTGTAATATCGTCATGTTCCAACCTCATGTAGTTGTTGCATTGCTGGGTAAACATTAGCGTCTTCACTTTTGAGCGCTCTTGATGCTCTTGTTTAAAAGCATCACCTTGGCTCGGGCATTCTTAGTGATTCTGTTTATTAAAGTTATGTTGTAAAAAAAAAAACAAAAAAAAAAATAGTACACGCCGCCGCTAATAATCATGGCGTGCTTCTCTTCATCTTTCCACAAGCCACAGGCTCCTACAACTCCGGGGCGGGAGGCGGGGCGCTGTGGCTGAACCGATAACCAACTAGCCCTTCGTCGCCGGCTCAGGCGGACTTTCAAGGCATTCAATCCTATTTAGCTTGCTAGGCGGCTTTTTACCCTTAGCAACCTTTCAACTCTGTTTGCTCCCAAACTCCAACGCTCCTCTAGACGGTGCCTCTGCAGCTTTACTGCTTTCTACCGAATATACTCTAGCCTGCCTCCGCCTTTCTGCACTCGGTTCCTCGCCGCAGCTTCCAGCCACCAATCAAGCTACCGAGTAACCCGGTGTCGCGAGCCATCACCCGATTGCCTGGGCACGAGAATGCCTGCCTGACCACGCCTAGCTCAGCCTGCGACTCCATCCCGGCCAGCTTGTCTGTTCTTCAATCGAGCCGCTGCATTTCTCCATCATTTTCGCCTTTGCGTTTGAAAAGTCGCAACTCATCACCCTCGTCAGCCCGCTCTCCACACTGCAGACAATCAAGCTTCGCGATAGCTATACATTCTCACCCTCCTTGTGTGCTTCATACAGCAGTCATGAGTCGGGAAAACATCCCCGGCCCGGATGCGGCCCTGCAATTGAAGAATCCCTCCAATGGCTCGACAGCACAATCCGCGCCGGCTTTTCGGGCCGCCCAGCATCCCTCCGGTAAGGCCGGGCATGGCGTCGTCGTCAAGTTTCTGCGCGGGCTTGTATTTGCAGTGTACTTTTGGTCCTGCTGCTTCGTGTACGTTGAATTTCGACATGTTTCTGGGGAATGCCGACAAAACGAGGGCACCGCTGGCTAACGACCTACTGCAGCATCGCAAGCACCCAGCTGGTTGGCGCACCCCTCTACTTTGTCAACAAGGACATGTTTTACGCCTACATGGCCATGACCAAAAGGTCCTTTGCCCTCGTCATTACTGTTATGACCAGGATCTGGGGGCGAACCACCATTCGTGTCAGCGGCGACGAGTCTGTGGCTGGTCAGATCAAGAAGATGCCAGACGGCACTATCCAGTTTGACTTTCCTGAGCGCATGGTCTTGATCGCAAATCATCAGGTGGGACATCAAACACGCTTTCCCCCTCTTATAATATAATCCCGCTGACACCTCTCAGATTTATACAGACTGGCTTTATCTGTGGTGGGTTGGGTACGCCAATCGTGTTGGCATGCATGGCCACATCTACATCATCCTCAAAGACTCTCTTCGCTGGATCCCCATCTTGGGCACTAGCATGATGTTCTTTGGTTTTATCTTCATGTCGCGCAAGATGGCAACGGATCGCCCACGCCTCGCGCACCGCCTGCAGAAGCTCTCCCAGCTCAAGACGGATCCCAACGGAAACAAATATTACGATCCCATGTGGCTCCTTCTTTTCCCTGAAGGTACCAACCTATCCTCCAATGGAAGACGCAAATCCTCCAACTGGGCGGCCAAAAACGATCTCAAAGATCCAGAACACGTCATGCTACCCCGAAGCACAGGCACATTCTTTTGTCTCAACGAGCTCAAAGGCTCGGTAGAATATGTCTATGACTGCACAGTGGCCTATGAAGGTATCAAGTAGGTCTCCCCTAAGTTATCCCTTCATCTCTTCAATTCAGCACCTTGCAACAATTTTTTAACCTGCCTCGAAACACAGACGTGGTCAATATGGGGAAGAATTCTTTACGCTAAGCGGCACCTATTTTGCTGGCCGCCCTCCCAAGTCTGTCAACTTTCACTGGAGAAGATTTCGCTTGGCCGATATCCCTCTCGGTGACCCAAAGGAGTTTGAGTTGTGGTTGCGAGACCAATGGTATAAGAAGGACGAGCTCATGGAGATTTACTTGAAAGAAGGTCGCTTTCCTCCCATGACTGATTCGGTGACCCCGTATGTCGAGACAGAGGTCAAGACTCGGTCTCCTTTGGAGATTTTCCAGATTTTCGCTATTATTGGTATTATCTGGCTGATGTGGAACAACGTCCGAAAGCTCTACGCCGCCCTCACCCAGATGTTTAAGTAAGCGCCTGCGCTACAGGCTTTGCAATTTGCTCTCTTTTTGAACCTCTGCTTGGCATTTTCTCTCGTGAGCAGAACATTCTACCTTGTTGTTGGGCCCCGCTCTGCGGCTTCGGATTTTGGTTCAACGTCTCGGTTGGCCATGACGTTGATCGCCGTTGTATGAACTGCGATTGCCCCCTCCGGCGGCTCGTGACGGTTCGCATAGCATTGCTTCCTCGAATGGCATGTGAGAAGCTGTCCTCGAATGCTGTTCATCATTCTGCCATGTGCCACATCCGAGAAGGGCCTCATCTTGACTTGGGCACTGAAGCCAGTACTCTGGAGGGTAGTCGGCATCAAGAACATCTGTCAACTTGAGAGTCATGCCTGGTGTATCACCTTTCGCCGTATCTTTGACTGACAATCTCTGTGGCGAAGTGCTCCAGTCGGACTCGGAGGATGAGATCCTGATCGGCGTCTCTTTGAGATGACGTGTGCATCGAAACTTTGACTGAAGCTCCATGGGTTGATGCCAGCTGCCGCAGAGACAGCACCTCTTTGATCGATTCAGACCCGAGTTGCCATGGGAAGATGGAGAGTGCTGCCAGTCTGCGCTGCTGCCGGCGAGGTGCGGTGGTGTAGGATGTGACGGCATGTCATCTGCCATGGCAAGTGAATGGGGTCGCTTTGGCATATTGAGGAGGCAAGTTGTGGTTATGGGGAAAGATGTCTTGGTTTGGGGCAGTGTGGTGATTGGAAGGTATGCTAATGCATCAGAAGGGATGGGTGCAGGGCACCAAGGGCAAGGAAGTATGAGTGATGGCAGATGGTATAAAGACGCATATGGTATGGGCACTTTTGTGGAGGCCCGGACGGGTTGGGGGCACTGCCTTGAATGGCTGGGAAACAATGCGAAAGGAAAGCAGAGAAATGGTCAAAACTATGAAGAAAGGGTAAGAGATGGGGAAATGAAAGAAGATGGTGTGGAAGGGTATTTATGTGCGGGCAAAAGACCTGGCCAGTCTGGCGAGTAGCCAATCAGAGGTTGGAATTGCCAGCGCATGGCACGCTTCTCAGCTTGTCATGCCGATCCGGCTTTACCCAAACAACGAGTATTGTCTTGACTATTACGATATATCCATGAATTCTTTCAGACCAATGCCGGAATTACGTTTTTGATGTGCTGGGATGCTTGGCGTGCGTGCAGCGGCTTGCCCTCGTCGCCGACTTAGACACGGAGTGCTGCATCGGCGGCGTCAGCAGTGCCTCGACGTACTCAATGGCAGGATTCAAAACCCGGAAACTTTGCCTGGCGCTTTGAAACATTTCCGAGATTGAAATGTGCAGATTTGCGTGGTTGCGTGGCTGCCAAGTTTGTGCTTTTGCAATGGTGACTTGCGATATCAGACGGGTGAAACAGGCCACGGGCGGAATCTGGAACCTCTGTTTGTCTGCTCACAAATATGAAATTCTTGTAATATTTTCCATGGCATTAGATTTTCTCTATACATTATATGTGCTTGGAGCGTATGTAGGCATATCTGGGGACAAAAATGTCAGTCTGCCCTGTTAGTGTGTCTGAGTAGGAGGCAGCAGAGGTGAGGCATCAAGACGAGGGTACGCACTAAGACTACGGGCCAGCACAGCATTAGGGTTATAAAAATACATCTGAATGAGGGTTTCGGTGGCATCTCGACTATAATACTTTTTTAGTTTTTAGTTTTTTATTGATATTGACAGTGATTGGGCTGTAAATGGGCTTCACGTCGTCCTCGTCGGTACCAATCGTCGTTGAATTTGGCTGGTGGCTAAGGCAGGCAAGGCAGGTCGACCAAGCTTCCCCCATATCTGGAGCCCGCAACGCCACAACCCGTTCATATTCATCTCTCACCAGCCACATCGGCGCGTCGTGCAACGCGCATCCAATTAATAACCCCGTTGCACCAATCTTGCCCAAAACAATAACTAGAGCCATTGCGGGGGGCGGTGTTGCATCTTTTTCCTCTTTGCCAGGAATAGCATTGCCGTGTCGAGCCTCTTGCCAGCGAACATGCCTTCACGCAAGCGCACCAACGCCGTCGCCGACAATGCGGATGAGCCACCCATCGCCAAGCGGCGGCGCTCATTGCGACAACAAGCTGCAGTAGCAGCAGCCACGGCGTCCAAAGCCGCAGCAGAGATGGACACGGCAGTGAAGCCGGATATGAAGCAACATTGCAAGTCGTCAGCCCCGAGCAAAGCTCCCGAAAAGGCAAAGACTGGCGGAGGAAAGGGGGAGGAGGAGGAGGAGGAGAAGGTAGCAGCAGCGCCGCGGCCGGTCAAGGTCCCGAAAAAGGCAGCGGCTAAATCGGGCAAGAAGCAGAGCGAGGCCGGGGCTGCGGCGGCGGCGGGGGGGCAAGAGGGCGGCGCGCGTCGGGACCGTGCAGGGTCGGAGGATCTGGACGTGGATGCGATACCAGCCGTGAATCCGGACGCGCCCAAGCACGAGGGCGAGTGGTACTGGCTGATGAAGGCGGAGCCGGAGACGCGCATGGAGAATGGGCACGATGTGCGCTTCTCGATTGATGATCTGAGGGCCAGGACGAAGCCCGAGGGCTGGGACGGTACGTTGACTGCGACCAGGGGTTTTGAGCTGCGGGAGCGGTTCGCTAACATGTTTTCCCTGCCCAGGTATTCGCGCGTATCCTGGTATGAAGACAACATTCTTCTTTTCTTTTTTTTCTTCTCTTTTTTTTTTTTTTGGCTCTGGTCTGTTTACTTGAGAGTACTGACGTGCTCTAGCGCGTAATAATATGAGAAACATGAATATGGGCGACAAGGCCTTCTTTTACCACTCCAACTGCAAGGAGCCTGGCATTGTCGGCATCATGGAGATTGTCAAGGAGTTTTCTGAAGACAGTAAGTAGACATGGATTTCTGACAAGCACCTTGCCTCCTACTCTTTCCCATGTTTCTGAAAAATTTCCCTTTCTTCTTCTTCTTTTTCTCTTTTTATTATTATTTTTTTATTATCCCCCCTCCCCCTCCCCTCCTCACAAGGTTCTAACTGCGAGACCAGAGAGCGCCAGACGCCCTGGAACGCCCTACTATGACCCCTCTTCGACCAAGGACAAGCCCAAGTGGGATCTGGTGCACGTTGAATTTCGGAAAAAGTTTGCCGTGCCCATTTACCTAAAGGAGCTGCGCAAAATGGGTGAAGCGGGCGGGCCGCTGGCGGAGATGCAGATGCTCAAGCTGGGACGGCTGAGCGTGAGCAAGGTGAGCGCGGAGGAGTGGAGGGCGCTGTGTGAGTTGGCGGATGAAAAGGCCAAGGAGGCGGGTTTAAAACACGAGGAATGATGGATTGTTAATGGTGTTTTTTTTTTTTTTGCGTTTTCGCTTGTCTGGGCTGTTTGATGTTCTTGCATGAGGGGAGAGTGTCGGTCTGTGGTCATGTAGCCTTTTCAATATATGCTGATTCTAGGCCTGACCTGTACAGTGATTTATACTGTGCGCAGGGCCGTCCGGGCACCGTTTTAGCGCAGTGTGGCTCAGCACAACCCCTTGTCTTGCTGTCTGGGCCAAGCCGCTCAGGCATTATTTCCGCGCCACAGTCCCTCCAAATTCTTTCTGTCCTCTGCGCATCCTCCCATCCGTCATCCAAAACCATTTCCTATCGGCGCGCACCTCTTGCTTTCTTCTTTCCATTCATTCTCATTCGTTGCTTCTTCCTGCGCGGGAACTGTCGTTTTATTTCTCTTGTTCAATTCGCATACATTCTGTTCAAGCCGTTTACGGATATTTCCTTTTTTAATCTTTCGGCTTCTCGGCGACGCTCAGGGACGACTCGTATCTTGACATTCCAGCTCCACAGCGCGCCCTCTCGGTTTCATCCATCATATTGGCTTCAGTAACTCGCGTCATATTTACTCAGACGCTGTTTGTATAAATCTCGGCGCGAGAGCTTGCAACAATCTATAAAATCAACTACTTCGTAACCTTGGGTTCCCCACTCATCTCACTGGCTGAGATTGATATCCGTTCTTCAGACCTTGATTCACTTCCTACTTCCTCGTCATGAGGTTAAGCTGGGGGCTTGGCCTTGGCCGAGTCGAATCTGTCGACTACTATGCCGGCGTTCTTGTGCCTCTGGACGAGGCTCACCTGCACAGCCACTCGGCCCGGACCGGCCGCGTGGAATTCGAGGCTCGCGACTTTGAGCTCGACGACGCCGACGACGACGACGAAACCGGCGCCGCCAAGGATCGCGGCGACGAGGAGCGCGAGGGCATGCTCGAGATGGACGCCGCAGAGTACAGCATCGACGGCCTGCGCAAGGCCATGCGCGACGGCCGCCGCGGCCAGTGGAGCGAGTACGAGATCAAGTCCAAGCTCATCAACAAGGCCATCCAGGACATTGGCATGGGCTCCTACAACTGGCAGCTCTTTGTCCTCTGCGGCTTTGGCTGGTTCGCCGACAATCTCTGGCTCCAGGGTGTTTCGTTGACGCTGCCTTCGCTGTCTGCCGAGTTTGGGATTGACGACAAGACGGTACGATATACCACCAGCGCTTGCTTTGTGGGCCTGTCCGTGGGCAGCTTCCTCTGGGGCATTGGATCTGATTTCTTCGGCCGTCGTATCGCCTTTAATATGACGCTGCTCATCACCAGCGTTTTCGGTGTCATGGCTGCCTATGCGCAGACCTGGCCCGGCGTCTGCTTCTTCTTCGCGGCCTTTGGCTTCGGCGTCGGAGGAAACCTGCCCGTCGACGGTGCCATGTTTCTTGAGTTCCTCCCCGATGCGTCAAGTTCACTCCTCACACTGTTGTCCGTTTGGTGGCCCCTTGGTCAGCTCGTTTCGTCTCTTGCGGCCTGGTACTTTATTGCCAACTGGCCCGTTGAGCAAGGTTGGCGCTACTTTATCGTCACGATTGGCATCGCCACTTTTGCCATGTTCATTGTCCGCTTCTTTATCTTTCACCTTCTTGAGTCGCCAAAGTTTCTTCTTAACAAGGGTCGCCAGAACGAAGCCGTGGCAGTTATTCACGGTCTTGCTTATAGGAATCGCTGCAAAACATGGCTTACATCCGACATTCTCGACGAGGTTGCCGCCGAGGACGACCAGCGCGCCGGAAGCTCTTCTGCTCAGCAAGAAATCGGACCTGTTCCCACAAGGAGCGTTCTCATGACCAAGCTGAAGGGGTTCTCTACCGACACAATCCGGCCTCTGTTCCAGAACAAGACGCTTGGTCTCGCCACTGCTCTCGTTTGGTTCTGCTGGGCCAGCATCGGCATGGGCTATCCACTCTTCAACGCCTTCTTACCCCAATACTTTACCCGCACCAACGGGAATCAAGATGGCGGCGTGCAGTCGGAGACGTCTGCCATCTCCAACACAACCTACCGCAACTATGCCATCACCTCCATCATGGGCCTGCCTGGCAGCCTTCTTGCCGCGTATCTCGTCGATCACCCTTCGCCGTTCCTCGGCCGCCGTGGGACTCTGGCCGGCTCCACCCTGCTCTCGGCCATTTTCCTCTTCTTCTTTGTCCTGTTTGGCACCACGCCCACCGCGCAGCTCTTCTTTTCCTGCGTGGAGGCCTTTAGCCAGAACATCATGTACGGTGTCTTGTACGCCTTTACGCCCGAAATCTTTCCTGCGCCGGTGCGTGGAGCGGGCAGCGGCGTGGCCAGTTTCCTGAATCGCGTGACGGGCCTCATGGCTCCCTTGCTGGCCGCCAACATGCCCGGTGACAGCGCGAGCACACCAATATACCTGTCTGCCGTGCTTATTTTATCCGCATTCGTGGCCATGTGCCTAATTCCTATTGAGACGCGAGGCGCACAGCGTCTATAAGCACTCCCTTTCTTGCTCTAATAGTCCAAGTGGCCATGAATCATTTTTTGTATATGCTTATAATTGAATGGTGAACATTTGAGCCCCCTTGCTCATGAGAACATGTATAATAGATGCAAGCAACACTCACAGCGCGGATGGTTTTAATTCCTGTTTATCTTCTTGTTTGGGGGTCCATGGTTATCTTCCAGTACAAAGTTCCTTGATAGAATACATTTAAATCACACCGCTATCCTCATTCTCCTGGAACGGCCATTCTAATTCTGTCTTGCATCGCATCGAGGTGCGCAATTCTACCTCCAACATCTATCTATTCCCCTTGGCGCCCACAGGCGCATCCACGCGCCTCTTTCTAAACGACTGACCCAGCGCATCCTTGACCATTGGATCCGACCGAATCGTGTTATTGATTAGCCACTCACGCATCTTTGAGCGCAGCTTGCCCGCCATGTCCTCGTCGCCCTTGAACGGCGTGAGCTCCATCTCAATGAGCCGCGCAGCGTCGGTGTCCATCTGCCTCGTGAGCCCCTCGAGGCGCAGCAAGCCGTCCCGCAGCGCCTTGTCCTCGTCCTCGATGCCCTTGTCCGCGGCGGGATGCACCTGCGCGAGCACAATCGGGCCAATCTGCGAGAGGGCAATGTAGACGGTCAGCGTCACCTTGCGCGCGAGGTGCACGAGCTCAAACGGCAGGTAGGGCGGCAGGCCGGCGACGCGGGCGAGCACGGCGTTGAGGGCGCGCAGCGGCGCCGGGAACGCGGGCCGCGTCGCGACCGTCACCTCGAGCAGGCACAGCGCGACGAGCAGCAGCCAGCGGTAAAACTTGGCAAAGTCCATGTAGCCGATGAGTCCAAAGACGTAAATGGTTGCGGCGGCGAGGCCGTAGTACGGCAGCACCGTGTACACGACGCCGTGCGTCACAAAGTCGCGGATGGTGACGCACCGCGGCCACGTGAGCATCGCCGGCCCGAAGCGCTCGTAGGCGTACCGCTTCGCCGCGTCCTGCAGCGTGTCGCTCGCCGTCTTGAGGTACATAAAGAGCGCCGATGAGGCGTCGACGTCGCCGCCGGGGCCGAGCTTGTCGGGGTGGTGCAGCGCCGCGAGCCGCCGGAAGCGCGACTTGATGTCGCGGTCGGCGGCCGTCACGGGGAGGCCGAGCTCCGTGTAAAACGAGGGCGCAGAGCGCAGGTCGTGGTTGGCCTCGTAGATGGTGTACAAGAGGTACGACGCCACGACGAGGATGTGAATCGTGTTGCGGTGCGAGGTGTGCCGCGGGGACCCCGGCGCGGGCTTGGCGTCGCCGGCACGAATCGTCAGCCCGTAGTAGATGGTCTGGATCCACGACGTCGCAACCTGTTGTGTTTTCGAGGGTTAGCAGAGCGAACAACGGAGACGCAATCCAGGGCAGGCGGGCTGTCGCTGCGCGGGCGCGTAGGCAGCCGCGCCCTACATGGGTGGCTGTTGGGTTCGCAGATCAACGTACGCCGGGAAGAAAGGCCCAGCCTATGATGGATAGGAACTGAGACATTTTTTTATATATAAAAAGATTCCTGCAGCTCTCTGAGCAGTTGCGTTATTCAGGTTTGCGCAGCATGCGCGCAGGATCTGTGGTAGTTGAAAGGTACAAACGCCGGCGGCGGCATGAATAGTGAAAGGACAAGTGTTCCAGCACAGGTATCCGTATTGGTCCCGCCCTACATGACCACATCCAACGTACCAGCACCAGTCAACGTTGCCATTCTTATTCAAGACTTTGTAGATTAATGATTCTCTTATGAACATAAACAAATTTCATTGGCCAGGGTAACGTAAAGTCTCGAAATGAAAAAGAAGATTATAAAATACATGGATGAAGTAGCAAGAAAAAAAAATGCGTTTGCTCAGCATCAGGCGCAAACGAAAGTCATGTAAGCTTCAATCTCCCACAGCACTGCCATTTTCGTTCAAGCCATCCATTCTTCATCTTAAAACACCATACCCGTCGAATAATAAATGCGTAGAGTCATCGAATAATAAGAAAGCCCCAGTTTCACCTGTTGCTCAAGATTTGCTCCCGAGATGCGGCAAGGTGAACTGCGTCAAGTGTTGTCCAAATGTTGTCTGTATAACGCCGGCGGCCCACGAAACGTTGCCGATCATGATGTCCTCACAAAAATCCCCCCAATTTATCCTCTATCTGCGTCCCCTTTTTGGCGTTGGATGTGGCCACTCCATGTTCCCCAGCTCAGCCAAAGCTGGCCTTCCACTTCTCCCAGAAGCGGCCTGATTCAACTTCGCAGCTCTCGTGGCCAATGTTTGTGCACCCAGCAAACATGGCGACAAAGTCACCCTCCTGATATTGCTCACCGAGCGTTGGTTTTGAATAAGAAGCAAACGTGCGCTGAGGAACAAGAGCCAGTTTCGACAAGATCGTAGGGTGCCACTGCACAATGTGTTCCTGGGTCACTGTGTCAGCTAGTTCGTTCGAGATTCACTTTCAAGTTGTCCTTACTAAAGCATGCCTCTCAGCCTTTTGGAAGTTGTAGGTTCGGTAAAGAGGATCCAGCCAGGTTTCGAGGAAGAACTTGGCCCATTCTCCGTTGCGAATAATGATGTTGTTGTGTACAAGTCCAGACTTGTCCTGTGACAGAATGACATCAATATGCTCTCCACGAAGATGACCATATGTCTTGATAATGCTGTCCGGCGGCACGACAGGTTGACCGCGGATCATCAGTGACTCCAGCGGTTTCGATTGCAGCACAAGATCCTCAAGCGACTGTGTCGGGTTCATGATGTAGGCATCCTGGTCAAGGTACCAGACAAATTTGCAATCCGGGTATTGGGCAAGCGCATGACGCGTGGCCATCAGTTTCGTCCAGGTAGTAGGAGCTCCTGCGGTGTCATATTGGTTTGCTTCGGCGATGATCGTCTTGTAACCTGTTTCACGGTGTGAGTTGCTATTCTGGTGGATTGGGTATGAATTTGCGCTTTGGGAATGACATACCATGTCTTGAGGCATACTCCTCTCTATTCTCGCGGACAGTCTTTAGATATCCAGCGCTGTACTGCTTGGTATCAAGAACAGTGACCAAAACGACAGCCGGTGTCCCAGCGGGTTGGCGTTCATGGTATGGGCTCTGTTTGCTAGGCTTGAAAATCAAGTACAGCACCAATATGCATGCCAACAGTCCAACAGCAATTGTTCGTAAGCGCCCACGGCGAAGGGTAGGGAGTTGACCGGATCTTGGGCGGAATGGCGGGGGATTGGAGCTTTTGCGCGGGGGGTAGGCAAAATGCATTGTGAAGTTGTACGAGCGCCCACTTAGTGGACTGGCTCAAAGTCGAGACTGCCTCCAAGCAGTTTGGGTTACAGTAGAGCGAGCGTCGCAGCCGCGTCCGTCGTCGCAAATTCGCTGGTTCGGAGGTCCGTTGTCCAAATTCGGGAGGGTTGGAGACCCTAAAGCAACGAGTGACTGCTATAAAGCACCGTAGATATGAATCTGTTCAAAGAAGTGTCGCCAAGTGCAACTCGCAAGCACACGTCGTCTCGGGTCCTGCAAGCGAAATGTTGCGTTTTCTTCGACCTGAGCGTCGATGGCGCGATTTGCGTAGATGGGAGGGAGAGGGTTCGGTCGACAAGGATCCAAAAAAATATCCAAGAGCGAGAAGTGGCAGTCGCATGCGGAACACAACGTGCTGTATATAAAAGCACACCTGAAAAATAATGAGAAAAGCCTGTCAGCTCGATGAGCGAAAGAATTAGGCTTGGGTTGACACCTAGAAGAAAGTTGTTGTCAGCCCCCTTGGTGCTGCCCTCCATTTGAGCCACGTTCTGCTCGGCGCCGGCTCCACAATGCGCCGACCCATCTTTTGCGCTCCCCTTTTCTGTCGAATCTAATCTCAATACGCCCCGCGAGCAGGGCTTTCGCATTCGCTTACTTGAGGAGATATTATCTTATTGTACCGATTAATGTGTTCAAGTTTACGGGTTCACATTTTGCGGGAAACTAGCAAAAACTGTTGCGGTTCAGGGGCTGTTGTTGAGTGTACACTGGAACGCAGAATCTTAATGTGACGCCTAAATCTAAACATTTAGCGCCACAGGCGTTCGTGAGGGAGAAACATGTACCAGCTGGTGCTGAGTAGTCTACCCAGATGAGTTGTACTGGTGTGTACCTGGTAGATCGCTACGGCGCAGAATGCAGAATGCATCCCTTGCCTAGGCAACGGGCTGATCAGCCCCATCTCGCTGTCAAGAACGCGGAAGCCAAGACGGCTCCCAGTTCAAGCATCGATGGGGCGTCAATCTTTGCACACAGACTAGTTGGCTTGATGCGGAAGAGCAAACTTCGAGACAACTTAAGAGTGTGCAGGCACTGCAGTCGGGCCACAGTGAGGGAAGGGGCATGTCACATTGATGAGGGTAGCAAACACGCAAACAGAGTAGAAGGTTTTGCCATTCTTTCTATGAGCCAGGATCACGATAACGAGCCGGCTTGCATGCCTCAAGCCCTCTCCTGTAGAACACGGTTTCAGTCATCATGTGCGGCTCACCTTAGTCTTCGTCCACATCAATGACTCGGTCTCGCATGTGCAAGAGAACGCGCGCGCTGAGTGACCGGACGAGTTTCCAGATGCCGTTCAAAGCAGCAAATGCGCCCAAGAGCACAAACATGAGGCTGAGGTTCTCAACACGACCGCGTCCCGTACCGCGGCGTCGACCACCACCACCAAGGCCTGTCCCTCGTAACTGCCACCAATGCCATGGTGACATGAACAGCGCCGATTTGATCAGGCCGACGATTCCTAGAGAGAAGAAGCCCTTGACGAAGTGCTCTATCCATGTTGGCGGTTCTTCAAATGGCAGATCCCAGTTGTCTTCGTCAGCAGTCAATGCGTCACCGATCGTGCCGATGGGATCGAGCCACAAGTTGAATACCGGATCGGCAATGAAGCCCAGAATGAATATGCCAACTGCAAACAGCAGCAGAGTCAGCAGAGCCTGTGTAATCTTGCTGCTCAATAGTGATGCCCAGTCCAGTCTTGCGAGCTGGTATTTGTAGCCACATGTCGGACAATGCCAAAAATTTCGTTCCTGTGACGGACTCGCAGCCCGCCACGCGTGCAAACAGCCTTCGTGGACATATTTCTGCGTTCCTTTGCACTTGCACGGCGACAGCAGTCGTCCCAGGGTCGGGTCCCCGGAAACATAAGTCGGTCGGCCAGTTTGTGACGCATCGGCGTACTGTGGCTCTACCGTATCAAAGCAGATTCGACAAGTGCGCAGGCCGTAGCGGCCACGGTTCTCAGCTTGCGGCGGTTGGTCAGCCGTGTTCCGTTGTCGTGCCTCACTGTCTTCTGTAGAGTGGTCTCCCATCGCCGAGCTCCAGCTCCAGGATTGTGGTTCCATTGTGTGTGCGTTGCCCGTTTGGCGTTGATGGTTGCAAAGTGTGCCAATGATGAGGTGTCTGCCAAGCGACGGCTACGCGAGGGATGCTTCCCATAATATGCTGTCAACAAGGGAGGTACCAGGGGAGTGGCACCACGGCCATCGTTTTCAAAGACACTATGGCATCACAAGCGGGCGGAATGATAGCCGGATGCGAGTGCCTGACAAAGCAATATTTCGCTAGAAAATCCGTCGTGGAACAAATAAGTGTCCGTAGTTACCGCCGCTTGGGGGGAGCTCCATTTTGAGAGTGGATCGGGGCTCGGCAGAATCTATCTTCCGGCCTCACTCCAGCGAGCTTGACGCGCAGGTCATCGTGCCTGGAGCTACAACGCAGACGGAGCTCCCCAGCCTAGTACTCGCCCTTCAAACAGCATCAATTCGTCCAAAAACATCACGATTTGCGGACCCTCGACGATTCTCACAATACCCGATACCTGTCGAAGCTATGGCGGACAGATATTCCTTTTCTCTCACTACATTCTCGCCCAGGTAAGCCATCCCAACCAAGTCTCGATGGCGCACAACTAACCTCTGAATAGCGGCAAGCTGGTACAAATTGGTACGTCTTGGCGACTGGATTTGTCTCAAACTCGAAATAGATTAATACCGAGTCATTACCGCGCTCTGATGAGTGTTGCTAATTGTGCGCATAGAGTATGCCTTGAACGCTGTCAACCAAGGCATTACCGCCCTAGGGATCAAAGGTGTGTGACTTGAGCTAGATTCTACAGACCATGCATGCTAACCATGCCCAGCTACGAACGGCATTGTCCTCGCGACCGAGAAGAAGTCCTCCTCGCCCCTCGCCGATCAGAGCTCGCTTGCCAAGATCAGCAACATTACGCCCAACATTGGCACAGTATACTCTGGCATGGGCCCCGACTACAGAGTGCTGGTTGACCGCGCACGCAAAGTTTCGCACACTGGATACAAGAGAATCTATAACGAGTATCCTCCCACCCGCATATTGGTTCAAGATGTTGCTCGCGTCATGCAGGAAGCCACCCAGTCTGCTGGTGTTCGGCCGTATGGTGTTAGCATGCTGATTGCTGGCTGGGACGATGGCATCGAGCCCGAGGATGCCGAGGAGGTCCAGTCTGAGGACGGCGAGAAAAGGGCCAACAAGAAGACGGGAGGTATCCTCAAGGGCGGTCCCATGCTATACCAGGTCGACCCTACAGGCAGTTATTTCCCGTGGAAGGCAACGGCCATCGGCAAGAGCGCGACTAAGGCCAAGACGTTCCTGGAGAAGAGATACTCGGAAGATTTGGAGCTTGAAGACGCCATTCACATTGCGCTGTTGACTCTCAAGGACAATATTGAGGGCGAAATGAACGGCGACTCTATTGAAATAGGTATGTTCTCAAAGTGGACTAGTCGCAACCTATGCTAATCCTTGCCAGGCATCGTCGGCCCTCCTGCTGATCATCTGCTGGGTCTCGAGGGTGTCGAGGGCGCCACTGGCCCTCGGTTCCGCAAGTTGACACCGCAAGAAATCGAAGATTACCTGACGAGTCTATAAGCGCAGACAAGCTGGAGGGCGAGAATTAAATATGCTTGTACATTAGACAGTCCGGCGGTTTAATCCATGTAGTCTGCCAAGATGAAGTCCACATGCATGGTATTCTAGCCCATTGGCGGCAGTCTCTGCTAATTCGCTGCCAGACTTGATGAGACAAGCATGAATGATGTGTGTGGCCCGGCCGCGACTCCAGTGACCACAGCACCCTGCGGTGGGCTAAATTCAAGCTTAGTCCACGTACGGATTGACATGACAGATGGAATGCCTAGTTGTCCACTTTCGTTGTTGCCTACGACGTATACATCTCCTTCCTTTGTGAGGGCGATGCCGTGGGTTTCGCCCAGTGCAATATCTGCAATGTCTTTGCCACCCCCGATTTCGGTATAGTTTGGAAAGCGAGAGAGGCCTGGGAAGAAGGGCAGCTCTTTGGATCTCGACTGTGGACGTTGCCCCCATATGTAGACACTACCCGACTTTGTGAGGGCCGCAGCCGCATAAGCGCACGCTGTAATGTGCTGCACCGGATCTCCGAGTGTTTCGAGGTCAAGCAGTGTGAAGAACTCTTCCGCGGGCCTGGCGCATTCTGCAGTCAGTAAAGATACCGATTCACTCCCGAGGCAGTTGACGCACTCATCTTCGGAAACTAGGCGACCGAGGACCTGGGGGAAGCGTGCATCTCCCATGGTCGCGACGGCGCCGTCTTGGTAGAGGAAGACAAAGCCCGTGTCGAGAGCCGCAATTTGCTTGACGGGCATTTTGGCGTACATCTTGTCCGTGTCCACTGCGCCCCCTTTGCTGATTGAGATTTCGAAAACCGAGCTGCCAATTGGGCGGAGACTGTCGCCATTTGCCCGCATGACGAAGGAGGCGGCTCTGGGGGCCATGGTTGGATCGGGGAAATAGCCAGCGATGAGAAACCTATCATCGTTTTGAACTGTAAAGACACGAGGAGATTAGACGAGGGTGATTTCTGAGGTGCAGAATACAAACTCAGCGTGTACGCTAGCCTAGAAACCGGCTTTTGCATTGTCTGTCCAACTGCGACCTTGGTGAACTCGGTCAGATCAGCCGAGTCACCAGCCAGGAATGAGTCGAATTCGAGCTGGGCCCAGGCGTTGCAGCCCGCGGCGAATAACTCCATGTCAGGGGTTTTGGGTATAGAACAAGGCTTTTGTTTGTGCGGACATGAGTATAGCGATGATGACGAGCTATTCGAGTTGTTTTATTATGGTAGAAGCCGGTTGGCGGCCTATGTATCCTTCACGATTGTATCGCGCCTGCTGGCTGGCTGGCTATTTGAGTTCATCAACACGCACTGTGTGGGCGGGCGACAACATAGGTACGGTAGCTAAACATCCAGAGCGCCACAGGTATCTAGGAAAATCATATCAGGGTGAAGAAAAATTCAGCGCTTTTTTTTCCCGTGCCGTTCCAGGAAACCCTATGCTGGTCACCCGGTAACTAATTACTAACGCTACGGGAACGTCTTAGTCGCAGTGAATTTTGGTCCTTCACGGAGCGACTAATGCATCCCGTGTGCTTGAAGAATGCCATAATCCGGCTATTTAATGAAAGGAAAAAAAGCCAAAGTGTCCAGAACATCGTTCTCATAAGGTAAAAAAATAAAAAAAAATAAAAAAATAAAAAAAATTACACAAAAGTATGACGCTGTGTTCTTTCATGCCCAATGTCGTTTACAGCAAACAGGCAGCTAATAAAACAGAATCATCCGCCCACATGATGCAGATTTCCGACCGTCTCCGCCGAGCAGCAAGCGCCCTGTCACAATTCACAACGACGTTTTCGCAGCACAGGGCGGTCGGCCTTGTTCACTTCATGCTCCCCTCACTTCTTTTATTTTATCACCGACCTTGTATATATTTAAAGGCTGTTCGCCCGCTGTCAGTGTCCTCCGCGATTGCTGTCGATCCACACCCCGAAAATCGGTTCTGCTCCCTGACAACGATGCTGTGCCTGCCATCCTGCTTTACAGACTGAACTTTTGTCTGAATATATCCCCTGTCCATCTTGTGCTCACGAGACGCCTCCAACTATGTGGATGTGTTGATGGCTTTCCACGGCCAAGTTTGCGCGACCACACCTCCGCTCGCTGCTGCCTTAATCAGCGCCATCCTCGAAAGATAGAGAGCAGCGGCCACTGTAGCTATCATACTTTCGGGCTCGAAAGTCACAATAATGGAGAATCCGAACACGGCCAACGCCCATGATGTCGATGCAACCATGGACAACACCCAAGTGATCGGCTCCCGCGCTTCGAGAGCTTACCAACTCGAGATGCTGCAACGAAGCATCAAAGAGAATGTCATCGTTTCGATGGATACGGGAAGCGGGAAGACGCAAATTGCCATTCTTCGAATACGAGCGCAACTTGAGTCCACTTCAGATCAAAAGGTCGTTTGGTTCCTAGCCCCAACAGTTCTGCTTTGCGCTCAGCAATTCGATGCTATCAAGCTCGAGATACCCTCAATATCTATGCGCTTGGTAGTCGGAAGCGATAATGTTCACACTTGGGGCTCATCTACCTGGAAATTCCTATTGAATGGGACTCAGGCAGTCGTGTCCACATATCAGGTCCTGCTTGACGCCTTGGATCATGCTTTTGTCAAGCTGGACCGCTTGTCTTTACTGATCTTCGATGAAGGTCAGTCTACAAGCGCAAAATACATCTGATGGCTAACATTGAACAGCACACAACTGCGTCGGATCCAACCCTGGTGGGAAAATCATGAAGCACTTTTATCATTACCAGGGACTACCACAAGATGCCGACCTGGGGTCCAATCGACCTGCAATATTGGGTCTCACGGCTACGCCAAGCATGAGAGCTCACATCAAAGGCGTCGAAAAGCTCGAGCAGGTATTGAACGCAAAATGCGTTTCTCCGTCGCTTCACCGCGAAGAATTATTAAAGCACGTCAAGCGGCCACAACTGAGAATTATTGAATGCGAAACCGTTGCCACGGAGCACTTTACAGAAACCATGTCTTCATTGCACCAGGAATGCGTGAAGATGGACATTCTAGAGGACCCCTATGTTGTCTCACTTTGCGCTCAAAATGACGACAGAAGCAAGCGCTGTCTCGAAAAGGTTCTGACCAATGAGAAAACCTGGTCGCGACACCAGCTATCGAGTCTGCTGAGCCGGTCTCGAATTATTCGACAGTTACTGGGCCCTTGGGCGGCAGACTTTTACATCTGGAAGGCCAAGCGCTCATTCCTCCAGAATGTAGAATCCACGGTCCCAAGTTTGGATGGCTGGGTTCCAGAAGAAAAGTTTTATGTCGCAAGAATTCTGCAGGACGTCGCAGCACTGGAGCCAGCACCCCGCCCAATCGGCCACGACAGTATCTCAGACAAGGTTGCCTTACTACTGCGCGAGCTCATCATGTACGAAGTGGACATCACTGGGATTATATTTGTCCAGGAACGTGCCACCGCTGCTGTACTCGCCGCGCTTCTTGGCTCGATACCGAAGATTCGGGAACGATATCGTGTGGGATGTATGGTCGGGACCTCACACAATCACCTCAGAAAAGCTAGCCTGTTTGAAGTGCTTGACTCCAGTGATTGCAAAACTTTGCAAGACTTTCGGCGAGGAGAGCTTAACCTCCTCGTGGCAACCTCGGTTCTGGAAGAGGGTATCGACGTACCAGCATGCAATTTGGTCATTTGCTTTGATAGCCCGCAGAATCCAAAATCTTTCATCCAACGCCGCGGGCGGGCCCGAATGCAAGACTCCCAATTGGTCATTTTTACCCACCAAGGTCATTCAATAATAGATCAGTGGGCGGTTTTCGAGGATGAAATTCAAAAACTGTGCCAGGATTCCGAGCGCGAACGGCAGCAGTTGCAGACTCTGGAGCGTCTAGACGAGGATGTCGACTTTTGCTTTCGGGTGCCACATACTGGAGCTCGCCTTGACCCTGAAAATGCTAAGCAGCATTTGGAGCACTTTTGCCGTGTAATCTCTTCACAAGAATATACGGATGGCCGCCCAGATTATGTTACCAAGTTCACGCAAGGCGACCACGACCGCGACCAGCTGGTCAGCGCTCAAGTCTTCCTACCGGCTTCGCTGCCCGCCAAGCTCAGACACTTTCAATCATCGCGCTCTTGGAGGTCAGAAGCCAATGCTATGAAGGATGCTGCTTTTCAGGCTTATTTGGCTCTCTACCAGGCTGGTCTGGTAAATAAGAACCTACTACCACTGGAGACAAACATTGACTTTGACGTCGAAACTCGAGCTCCCATTATCGCTGTCGAGCCATTATTCGACCCATGGACTGAAATAGCGTCTGCTTGGTCGCAAGGGGATTTCAGATGGACTTACACAATTCAGTTCCAAGGGGCGGAGGAGGCTTTTTTTGGAGTCTACAACTTGACGCTGCCCATTGAGCTTGGGCCGTTGCGCCCGGTCGATCTATACCTCGACTACAGTACGCCGTACAAGCTGGTCTTTTCGCCTCCGCAGCGCATTTTGACATCTCAAGCGGACGAACTGGCAGATGATACGTCAACGCTCATTGCACTGCACTTCTGCCATCGCTGGCCAATGACTGCAGGATCCCATGTCATCAAGTTAACTTCACACGACGGTTCGCTTAGCCCAAAGGACATTGGGAACAAGCCATTTGATGCAACTTCATCTGCTGTTGCAAGCGGAAACTATTTGATCAGAGATAAAAGCAAAGCACCGTCCAGGTATATTGGGGACCTCTCGTCAAAGCCGCCCATTGAGATGGTTCAAAAGCCCTTTCGGGATTACGCCGACGCACCGGATGAAATTTATTTAAACCTGTTGCGATGGACCCGTCGCACTGATTTTCTTCACCCAATTCGCGTTGATCCCGAGACTCAAATAGCCAGCCAAAAGCAGTACGTTACTGTCCTTCCAGTGTCCTTTGCTACAGTGGATAGCATTCACATTAAACACGCTCGGTTCGGCATGCTGATACCATCAATCGTCCATACGATTGAAACGATGCTCATTGCGCGACATCTTTCCGTCACATTGCTTAAGCCGCTAGAATTGACAGACTATTCATTGGTCAGAGACGCGATCAGTGCCAGAAGCGCATATGAGCCAACGCATTACGAACGGCTGGAATTCCTCGGTGATTCCATTCTCAAGTTTTGTGCTAGCATGCAGGCTGGTGCAACAAGTAAGACTCTGATTCAAGCAATTTTCTTTCGTTAGCTAACACTTTCTCCCAGATTTGAACTGGCCTGAAGGATATCTATCTAGGTACAAGGATCGTCTGGTGGCCAATTCGAGGCTCTCACGTGCTGCCGTCGAGACTGGTTTGGCGAAATTCATCTTAATAACACCTTTTACAGCCCAAAAGTGGCGCCCTTTTTACCTCGAAGCTGTCTTGTCAGGTAACATGAAGTCGTCTCAAGAGCGAAAACTGTCGACAAAAGTGCTTGCCGATGTTGTTGAGGCGCTGGTCGGCGTAGCCTACATCGTGGGCGGTATCCCTAAAGCCATCCAGTGTCTGTCGATATTCATCAACGAGTGCGATTGGATAGATCCAAGTGGATGTAGGGAGGAATTCTTCGCGTGTGCGCCAAGCCGCCGTGTCGATTCTTCATACTTGCATATCCTTGAGGAGCTCGTCGGTTATTCATTCACAAAAAAGTCTCTTCTTTTGGAGGCTACAACGCACGCATCGTACATTGGCGACATTTCTGGGCGGAGTTGGGAGCGCTTGGAGTTTCTCGGCGATGCAGTTCTCGATTACATGATTGTTTCGAAGCTCATCAACCACAGTCCACCACTACCGCACTCCAAGATGCACATGATCAAGACAGCCATGGTCAACAAGGATTTCTTGGCTTTTCTTAGCCTGGAGGAGCATGAGCTGTCGCAGACCGAGTCGTTGGTAACGGAAGACGGGGCAGTCCTTACAACGAACAAGCGCAGTGCTCTCTGGCGCTTCATAAGACACTCGTCCAGCGGCATAGGCCCAGCCCAGTTGGAGACGGCAAAGCGGCACGAAAGCTTGCGTCTTGAGATTGTGCACGAACTTGACCACGGCACGCATTATCCTTGGCACATACTCCTCAAGCAGCAGGCGAGCAAGTTTTACTCGGACCTGTTTGAAGCTCTGGTCGGCGCCATATGGGTCGACTCGGGCTCGCTGGCAACGTGCGACGCGTTTCTCCGGCGCATCGGCATGCTTCCGTATCTGGACCGCGTCCTCGCAGAAAGCTTGCACATGCAGCATCCAAAAGAGGAACTCGGACGGGTGGCGCAGGCCCGCAGCCAGTTCTACGAGGTTGAAGAGGTCAGGGGAGGCGATGGCGGGATAAGTTACAACTGCAGGCTGCTTATCGGGGGAGTCGAGGCCGGTGCTGAGCTCGGGGGGCAAACACGAGAGGAGGCGAGAGTGGGAGCTGCGACGAAGGGTGTTGCCCATCTCAAGGCAGAGGCGGCAATGCAATCTCAGGACAGAGTAACAGGAGACTAATTAGGCAGTTGTACAGGGCTTTATTATTTGGGCGCGAGAGAATTGCGTGAGGGTTGCGTGCATTGTTTCAGATGATTATCCAGAAACGTTTAAACTCGCTTATTATCACATGTCTTTTGTTCGTGCATTTTCGCACTTCTTTCTCATGAGCCTCTTGAATTGAATTTGGGTCTTCTTTCAGTATTTACTACGTCTTAATTGTGCCTCTGTAGCTCAGCCAAGATGGTGTCTACCATCCACTGCAGCGTCTCTGCCATGTCAGGATCCAAAGCGTCGCCCTCTGGCACCAAGATGCCCTCTGTTTTCAGCACCCCTTGCTTGTACTCGCCCTCTACATCCCCATTCTCAAACAGCCACGCGTGCTCCTTGACGTGATTGGGCCACACAACATGGTCCACGTACCCCGGAGGATCCTTCCAGAAGCCCTCGAGCGTCACGTACCCGTCGCGGGCTTCGCGGCGGGCCTTGGCCTGAGCGTACGAGGCGCGGAGCAGGATCTTGATGTCCAGAGACGGCGCAAGCTCGGTCATGGACTGGGAATACAGGAGGAAGCCGTCAAAGAGGCACAGGCGGAGGCGAGCGTCGCGCAAGGGGTGGCTCTCGGATATGGCGGCGGAGACTTGGGCCTTGAGCTCGTCAATGAGCGCATCGGGAACAGGGCACTTGCCGACGGAATTTTGATCTTCGATGGAGTTGAGTGTGGGCTAAGTCTTGTCAATCATTCAAAGTCATCTGAGCCGATCCGCGCCAAACTTACGGGGATCTCGGCGTGCTGACGAATGTAGGCCACTGCCTCTGTCATGGCAGGGATGTCAATGGCCTCGGCGCAATCCCAGTCTGCAACGCCATTATTGATGGGAATACTAGAACCTCGTGAGTAGCATGTTCGAGAATTATAAATCATTTGTAGGTAGTTTCTCACTCTTTATCCGTTTTGTAGAAATCATCCTCATGTAGGATAAAGGTGCTTGGAAATATGTCTCGTAAAAGTCGTGAAAGTGTCGTCTTGCCGCTGGAGGAGCAGCCAGAGATGGCCACCACAAGAGCTTTTCGGTCCCCCATGGTACAACGGCCGTGGTTCCGTGACTCAAATATACCAATCCCGTATTGGGCCCCAAGCTATGAAGAGTTTACATGTTGTCTCGTACGCTTCGGCCAGTGACTCTGACTCTAGCCACTGATACCAGCTAAGCTAAAAGTGGAACCTGCCGTGAAGCAAGCTTGCTTCAAAATCGCACGAAACAGCAATCACCACAAAGCTTCTTCTTTACCTTTACCCTTTCTCTACCACACGGCTCGATACGCTCATCAGACAATACCTGCCGCACACGCGGGGGTCGCTTAGTTTCCGGGCGCCGAATCTGCCGCACTTGACCGTCGAGAGACCCGAAGCAATCGCTTCTCAACTTTTCCCTCGCTGCCTCCCGACGCGCCCCCCCCCCGGCAAACGAGCCGCTCGACAATGGCGCTGGACAACACCACCGTCGCAATCACCACGGCGCTGACGACGTTTGTGACAGGCTACATCTTTGGGCTGTACGCCACCCGCGGGTACCTCTTCTCACCCGCGCTGCAGGCCGAGCGCCGCGCCAACCGCGACGACCCCGTCGAGAGCGAGGAGAGCGACGTTGACGAGGACGACTCGCTGTTGGACCACGCGCCCAACTGGAGCAACGCCGAGGACGCCGACGTCAAGCAGGGTCTACGCTTCGGCGCGGCGGCGGCCGCGGCGGAGGCTCCCAAGCTCAAGCTCACCAACGAGGAGTGCAAACTCGTCCTCGTCGTCCGCACCGACCTGGGCATGACCAAGGGTAACGTTTTTCTCCCGTCACGGCCTTCCCGAGCTCCACCTCTCAGGGCGCGCGCAATGTATAGCTAACTTTTTTTTCGTCTCCGTCTTTGGGGACATTGTTTGTTTGCAGGCAAAATCGCCGCGCAGTGCTCTCACGCTACCCTCGCCTGCTACAAGGCCCTCGCCGGCAACCCCGACCCCGGCTCGACCGAGCGCAAGATGCTGGCCCGCTGGGAAAAGTACGGCCAGGCCAAGATTGCCGTGCAGGTCAAGGGCCAGGACGAGATGCTCCAGCTGTGCCGCAAGGCCCGCGGCATGGGCCTCACCGCCGAGGTCGTCAAGGACGCCGGCCGCACCCAGATCGAGGCGGGCAGCATGACGGTCCTGGGCGTCGGCCCCGCGCCCAGAAGCCTCGTCGACGAGGTGACCGGCCACCTCAAGCTCCTGTAGAGGGGGAGGGCGCGTACGAGCGACACATGCGGACATGGAAATGCGAGGCAAAAAAAAAGTTATCTTTTTCGAGACGGGGAATTTTATGACGTATAATAAACTGACTTTTATGGGATGCTTTAATGCAGGACTCGGTATAGAGCATGAAAATATGAGCATAGAGAGTTTCTAGTCACTTTTATTAGATTCTGATAATGTTAGGAAACATGGTGACGCTGTACATTTTCGTGGGTATTATATATACGTGTCGGAGGTAGAATCCGTCCTTCTGCCACTAGAATTACTCCTTGCGGGCGAAGCGAGCCAGCGCCGGACCGAGATCCTGTTCCACCTCCTGTCGCTTCTTGTCCTTTTGCTTTTGCTGCTCGTTCCACATCTCGTCGATGCGCATCCTCTTCTCGTCGATGATGTTCTTCTTTCTCTGTTTGCGCAGGTACTTTTTCAGCGCGCCATTCTTGCCGCGGGCCCTGTTGCGAATCTCCTCGGCCACGTCGGCGGCGGGTTTGTCGAGGTCTCTGTCGGCCTTGCGCTGGGCGTCGGAGCGCAGGTCGAGCTGCCCGACAAAGTTGGGGTCGAGGGCAATCATCTCGGGCGCCAGCTTGTTGAGCAAGCCCTTGACCTCGGTCTCCTGGCGCTGCTTCTTGGTCTCGAACGGGTTGGCCTCGAGGGCGTCAAAGTTGGCCTCGCCGGCGCCGGGCACGATGATGGACGAGAAGCCCTGGTCGTGGCCGAGGCCGAGCACGTCCTCGTACGGGCACCACTGGACGCGCTCGACGCGTCGGCCCTCGCCGCCCCAGGCCATGTACGGGCTTTGTACTTTTTGTTGGACGGCGGCGTTGCTGTCAAACAAGCCCTTCCATATCGTCGTCTTGGTGCCCCAGCCCACGGCAGTCAGGCCGGTATCGGAGATTGCTACTGACGAGGCCGGTTGTCTGGTGAAGTAGCTGTTGACTTCTTTGAACATCCGTATGTCCCACACAGCCATTCTTTGATCCTGTCCTGTTGATACCATGTAACGGCCGACTCTATCCATGGCCAGCGAGCGCACTGGACCCCGGTGGGCGAGCAGCTTGACGAGCGGCTCTTGTGAGTTGGGCGACCATAATGTGACTGCACCATTTTGATGTCCGACGTGCATAATCGCATTGTAACGGTTTTGACCTAGCGAGACGGGCTGTCCGAGTTTGGTCGGAATTTCCGCTACAAGTTGGCCGGTAGATGTGTCTTGATATCGCATAACGCCGCCATTTCCCTATCCACCGAGTCAGCTATTCGTACGTACTTTCTTTTCGGGCCAATGCCGCATTTTGTCTTACAATAGTGGCCAAGAGGAAATGGTAGGGCAGAAATTCCATATGTGTTGGTTCGACATGCTTGCGCAGGCAGTGCAGTTCGACTCCGTTACGGTCGTAGATGTAGACGTATTTCTTTTGCGCAGCCGCAAAGAATTGATTGTTGTGCAGCCACTTGACATCTCGCACGGTTTCGCGAAGCTGAATCTCGCAGCCGAGCTTGCCTTCGCGCCAGTCCATGCTCGCAATGTGACCCTTTCGTCCGCCAAGGAGCAATTCTCTGCCATTCCTCGAGTAGTCAAATACGTAGGGACCCAGCGCATCCAATTTGAGCTCGAACCGCTTCGTGGCCGTCTCCATCGCGACTTCCGGCAGAATGTCTTCCTGGCGGACCTTGTACGTCTTTTCCATGTCGCATTCAGCCTCGAGGAAGCCCGAAGTGTTTTCGAGCAGAATCTCGGCATCCTTGGCCTTGACGGTCGCCTCGTGGTATTTGCCTTCGAGCTCCTTCAAATTTCGGCGCAGCTTCTTGTCGCGGATATTCTTGGTGTCGATGTGCTTTCCGCGGCCATACGCCTTCTTGGCCTCGCGCAAACGCTTCATTCTCTCTTTTTCGTGCCGAGGGATAAGGTCGGTCTTGGACTCTGTAGTTACCGTGACGGCGCCATTGTCGCGCACAGCGGCACTGGCCTCGGCCACTACGTCTGTTGACATTGTCGCGGTGCTCGAGGGATTTGAAATGTGTTGAACGAGGAACACCCGTGAGGTTGGCTGGTAGTCTGGTACAAAATTTCCTAGCAAGCCATGGAGTGGACCGGCCTTGTTACGCCAGACAAGTTCTGGGGATTTCGAGTTCGAAGAAAAAAAAGTTTGGTATCGATAAGCCATGTCCATCCCCACTTGCCCGAAAGAGACTGCCCATCCATTGTCGTGATGCCAGCAACGATACAGGTGAATTTCGCCTGAATTTATAGCAGAATTAAGTTTTTCAAAATTCTCTAATTGGGTCAAGTTGTGCCTCTTGTACACGGGCTTTTGTGTTTTATCAATTGTGTTGCCCTCGCATGCTCCCCTCGCCCTCGCCATCACGGTGTCTCATCGGGCATCCACCGCTAAAAACTTATCGGTGCTGGCCACACAAAAATTTCTAGATAACCATCCACCCCGCTGCCCTCTCAACACCGCATCTGCAAGTCTTGCGCCGGCTACCTTCCTTTAGTTAACAAAAAACTCTCTATTCTTGCCCACGACCAAAAGTGCACAGTGTTCAATCTGGCCTCTCTTCCGTTCCGCTTCAAAGCCGGTGAGGGCAAAATGCCTACCGCTGTGGCCCATTCGCATAGGCCAACCACCAAGGTTTCGCATAAGCCCTTCAAGTCAAAGGCCGCTTCCAAGCACGAGTTGCGAGACCGTGCCAAGGGTACAGCAAATACTTGCTTCTTTCACTATTCCTCCTGGCCGAATGCTGACATTTTTTTCTGCTATAGGGCGAGTTCCCAACGAAAAAGGGTCACGCAAGACACCCCACCAACAAGTCATGTCCAAGTTTGACCGACGCAACCAGGCCAAGCAGGCCCGCCTCACCAAACACAAGGAGCACCTTAAGGGTACTTCGGTCTTCAATAGCCGTGAGGGTGCTCCCAGAATCGTTGCTGTTCTACCTCTCTGTCCCGATGGTGACGCCGCCGCCGCTATCCAGCAACTCAACGGCAGCTTGGACATCACCGCCGATGTGCAGCCCGGCAGCTTTCGAGTCCCCGTCGATCGCTTCAAACAGAAGCTCCAATATATTCCCCTACAGCGCGACCTGACCCAGTGTCTCGATGCCACCCGCGTTGCCGACTTTGTCGTCGTTGTGCTCTCCGCCTCAGTCGAGGTTGACCCCCTTGGCGAGCTTATATTGCGTGCAGTCGAAAGTCAGGGTCTCTCTACGCTATTCACCGTTGTTCAGGGTCTCGACCAAATTGAGCCTGCCAAGCAGCGCCCCGGCGTTGTCAGTTCTCTCAAGTCCTTTATTACACATTTCCACCCCGAGCAGGAAAAGGTCTTCAGCCTCGAAAATAGACAAGAATGCGCCAATTTAATGCGCTCACTATGCAGCACAACGCCCAAGGGTGTGCGGTGGAGGGATGAGCGGAGCTGGATGCTCGCTGATGATATCCAGTTTGCCAATACAGACTCTGACGCTACTGTCATCACAGGCGTTATCCGTGGCCGTGGTCTCAAAGCTGACAGGCTGGTGCAAGTTGGGGACTGGGGTACTTTTCAAATTGAAAAAATTGTGGCTGCGCCGCTCGCCAAACACGGCAAGGCCAACGCTACACAATCTGCTGAAGAAGAGGCTAGCCAGGTTCTCGAGGAACCCAGCGACGACCGCGACGACTTGAATGAGCTGGCTCCCGAGGACGTCGCGATGGACGCCGAGGAGGAGCCTGAGGAGGATCTTTCCGGTGCTCCCAAGAAGGGCGTCCTGCTCGACGACCACCACTACTTCTCCGACGGGGAGGAGGAGAAGGAAGAACAAGCAAAGAGAAAGGTGCCCAAGGGAACGTCCAAGTACCAGTCGGCCTGGTACCTGGAGGACGTGTCCGACTCCGAGTCGGACATGGAGGACATGGAGATGGAAGACGCCCACGCTGCCGAGTACGAAGCCGCGCCGGAAGACGGCATCGAAGGCTACGCTCAACCCGAGCCCACCGAAGCCGGCCCCTCCGAGTACCCCCAGTCCGAGATGATGGAGGAGCTGGACGAGGCGGCCGACGCCGAGCAGCTGGCCCAGTACCGCTCCCAGAAGCGCGACGAGGTCGAAGACGACAAGGAGTTTCCCGACGAGATTGAGCTGCATCCGCACGTGCTCGCCCGCGAGCGCCTGGCCCGCTACCGCGGCCTCAAAAGCCTGCGCACCAGCGTCTGGCAGGAGGACGAGGACCGCGCCCACGAGCCCGAGGACTGGCGTCGCCTGCTGCATATTCCCGACTACGGCTCATCCAAGTCGCGCGCCGTCCGTGAGGCCCTCGTCGGCGGCGTCGAGCCCGGCACCCGCGTGCAAGTCTTTATCAAGGGCATGTCCCCCGCTCTGGCGCAGTCTTTTACGCCCTCGTCCGTCGTCACGCTGTTTTCGCTGTTCCGCCACGAGAACAAGTCGACGGCCGTCAACTACCTCTTCAACCTGAGCTCCGACTACGGCCACTCGGTTAAGTCCAAGGAGGAGCTCATTGTTCAGTGCGGGCCCCGCCGCATGGTCATCCACCCGCTGCTCTCCCTGGCAGGCACCACGCCCAACGACGTGCACAAGTACGCGCGCTTCCTGCACCCCGGCGGCAGCGCCGTCGCCACGTTCCTGGGCCCCGTCACATGGGGCGCCGTCCCCGTCCTCTTCTTCAAGCGCACCGCGCCCGGCGCCGCTTCCGACGACGGCGACGACGGCCCGAGCAGACCCGGCCTGACGCTCGTCGGCACCGGCACCGCGCTGCCGCCGTCGACGAGCCGCGTCGTCGCCAAGCGCATCATCCTCACCGGCCACCCGTACCACATCAACAAGAAGATTGTCACCATTCGCTACATGTTCTTCAACCGCGAGGACGTCGAGTGGTTCAAGGCCATGCCGCTGTGGACGAGGCGCGGCCGCAGCGGATACGTCAAGGAGCCGCTCGGCACGCACGGCTACTTCAAGGCCACGTTTGACGGGCGCATCAACCCGCAAGACTCCATCGGCGTCAGCCTGTACAAGAGGGTGTGGCCGCGCAACGCTACGCCGTTCCGCGGGCCTCTGCTCGAGGCTGGCGGCGCTGTGGCGGGTGCCGTCGAGGCTGATGGCGACTTGACCATGGCGTGAGAAAAGGTATATACGAATCATGAACTTGCAGAAATTGGGGAAGGGGGGATATAGGACAAAGATGGATGTATATATCATGACAACGCACTACGCTTCACGTGTTGGGAAAACAAGGATTATTAGGTTAGCAGAAATAAAACGTCAAATTATTTTGGGTTCATGTGTGGTTAGTAGCTCCAGCAATTTGTTTTTGCCCTCTACGACATTATCTTCAGATACCGCACCATCGTTTACTTCTTCAGCTCCTCAAGACCAGGCGTTGGCCTGGGTCCGCCCTTGCTCTTGCGCTCCTCCTCGGCGCCGCTAGCCTTCCAGGCACTCAGCACCAGATTGACAATGTGCTGCACGCCGACATCCTTTTTGACCTGCGCAAACACGGTCGGTCCGCCCTCGCGCATCTTGCGCGCGTCCCGCTCCATGACGGCCAAGTCGGCGCCGACGGCCTCGGCCAGGTCCGTCTTGTTGACGACGAGCAGGTCGCTCTGCGTGATGCCGGGGCCGCCTTTGCGGGGGACCTTGTCGCCGCCGCTGACGTCAATGACGTAAATGATAAAGTCGGCGAGCTCGCGGCTGTAGTTTGCGGCAAGGTTGTCGCCGCCCGACTCGATGAGGAGCAGGTCCGTGGCAAACTCGCGGTGCAGGTCCTCGAGGGCGGCGAGGTTGGCGGAGATGTCCTCGCGGACGGCGGCGTGGGGGCAGCCGCCCGTCTCAATGGCGCGGATGCGGGCGGGGGGCAGCGCGGCGTGGCGCGTCAGAAACTCGGCGTCCTCGCGCGTAAAGATGTCGTTTGTGACGGCGGCGAGGCAGTACTCTTGCCGGAGGGCGAGGCAGAGGGCGAGCATGAGCGCCGTCTTGCCGGAGCCGACGGGGCTGTTTTGTTGGTTCTTAGCCGTGCGTTTGCTTTTTTTGCAGCTTCACTGGACTTTGTTGCTTTTGGACGGGGAAAAAAGGAACGGGAATGGGCAAAAAAGAAAGAAAAAACACTCACCCGCCAATGCCAACGGTAAAGGCTCGGTCAGACCACTCGCGACCCTCGACAATGGGCATCTCGCGTCCGACGTAGCTGCCCGGCCCGTCGAGGATCTCGTGCGAGTGGCCGTGCTCCTGGGCGTTGAAGCCGCCATCATGCGAGTGGGAAACGCCGTCGTGTGAGTGTGACATTTCCTTTTTTTTTTCTTCCTTGGGCTCTCTTTTATCTTCTCAAGCTGAATGGACTCGAGAAAAAGCTGCAGGAAGAATTTGGAGGGGGGAAGGGTTGGTGTGGTTGGTAGCTTGAAAGTTTATCTATCGGTTGCTGTCTGTGGTGGGGTGGTCCAGCGCGGGGTGTTATCAACGGCCAAAAAGCAAGTGCAAGGGGTTTTTTTCGTTCCTTCCTACATCGGAGACGCCCGCGGCTGTGCGTTGGTCAGTTTTCGCCGAATAGTCCGCTATTGATTTCATAAGGCGTCGAGGTAGGAATTCTTGAAATGGGTTCAATGTGGAATTGAGTACACGGTTTGCTTTTCTTGTCTGTGTGGTTGCGGATGCAGTTAGCCGACAGACAAACGCAGAATCTGATGGGCCAAAGGGGTCAACAGAAGTCTCACCGGCCAAGAAGAGATTCAATGTAGACATGATGTGTTCCACGAAGCGGTCATGGTGTGCGCAAGAAATGCATTTGACAATCGTCTATTTGCAAATAGTAATATACAAGTCCTAGACGGAGTAGTACACACGCCCAGCCCATCCGCTGCTCGATAGACGAGCCTAGCACCCAAACAGCTTTGATATCCAGCAATGCTCATCTCAACAGTACACAGAAGCGGTCTACTGCTTCGACTCGACCTCTGATACGCCAGCTCTCTCCAGCGCCTCGGCCTTGCTCTTGGCCATGACCTCGCCAATCTTGGCCAGCATGTCCTCGGACAGCTCCGGCTCACCGGCAGCGTCCCGGATCGCGCGCTGCATCTCGTTGAACTCTTCCAGCGGCGTCTGCATGAGGCGCGTCGTGTCGCCCTTGAACGCCTTGTTCGCGTCCTCGGCCTCCTTCTGAGCAATGTACCAGTTCTCGTGCCTGGTGCGGAACTTGGAGTACTTGTTGCGCAGCTCGTCGATGACGCCGTCGGGCATGGGCGGCGTGGCGAGGCTGTAGTAAAAGGTGCGCTCCTCGACCTGGTCGCGGGCCGTGTCGCTGGCCATCAGCGCAAACTCGGGCGCGGGCGTCTCGGGCCAGGGGATGATGCGGTTGAGGCTGGGCACGATGCGGTCCCATTTGTTGCCGTAGCGCCAGCGCTCCATCGTCATGTTGGGCGACTCCATTCGCGGCGGCACGGCGCGGAGCTGGCGGATGATGGTGTCTTTGGTGACGCCCGTGACGGGGTCGGGCAGAGGGTATACGAGTCGTACCGAGTCGATGGAAAGGGGCATGGGCTGTGAGCGGGGTGCTTGGCCGAGCATGCTCTCGATCATGGCCTGAGGGGGCTTTTGTTAGCACTGCTGGGGAGGTTTGTTTTTCGACCGGCGGCAACGTACTCGGTTGTGGTTTTCTAGTGTGAGGGACCCAGTCTCGGGCTGAATCGTCTTGATGGTGTCGATCTTGCCCTTGTCGTGGCCTTCAAAGATGACGACCCTGTCGCCTGGGACCAGATTCAGCATATGAGCGCCGCCGGCCCAAGCGCAGCGTTGTTCGGCGAGCTTCTGCCGGAACTTGATCTGGCCAAAGTTGCTCCAGTCTTGGCGGACAGCGGACGTCACGACGCCGTACTTGTTGAAGCCCAGATCGCGTTTGGGAGCCAGGGGGCCGAGCTCCCAGTCCTCCTTCATGGCCTGTTTGGCATCCTTGATGTTGTTTATGATTTCCCGATTGGCCTCGGTTATCGTCTTGTCGGCACGATAGTAGGCTTGAATCTTTTGCCGCCTCGCCATTCGTTGGCTTCTGCGACTGGCCGAGCGCTGGGCCTGCGCCACACGCCGGGCGATCTTGTCCATGGCTGCTCTGTGACGGGGTATCCGATGAGTCGTTTGATATGTGTGAGAGTCAATTGGGCACTCGGTATTGACTGTGGCTTGGTGGCAGACCTGGTGCCGGATCGAGGACGCCGGTGATGATTGAGCCAGGGTCGCGTGCAGTGGATGCGAAAAGGAATTTCGGGAGCGAAGCTGCAAAGTCCCAAAAGGGTAAGGCGGTAGGTAGGGGTGGCTGTATGGCAGCCTACCCTGCACATCTGATTTACGCGACGAATTTTCCGGAGATGCCAACCGATTTTTCTGTTTATCGGGTCTAGGGGAGCTTTATGCGAGGGATCTATGTTGTATGGAATCTCTGTGGTGGGTATTGGGGTTTGTTTGGTTCTTGGTGTGTAAGGATGTTGGGAACAGATTGCAGGTGTTTTGTTGTAAGTTAGCTAGTGATGACGGCCTTGACAGTAGTACGAGACACGCGATAGCAACAGAACATTGAGAAACCACCAGTAATGTGGTGACTGCAACAGTGTAAGCAATACACTTGGATGTCTGCTGTCTCTTGAGCTGGACCAGTAGCTACAATCGCCAAGGTTACCCTCCAAGGTGCAACAAGAAAACGCCGGCTTGCGTGCGCTGCTGAAGCCAGTGCATATCATGGCCCGCAATAGGGCAGAGATGCTGCGTGTTCAACTCTTCAATTCGACTTGGCACTTTGGAGCCGGTTGGGCACAATACGCAGTGTTGCATGCTGCCGTGCCCACGGACAGTTGGAGACGCGGAAGAGGTCAAAACGACACACGGCACAAGCTTTGCCTCGATGTCTGATGAATTCGGAAACATTCCAATCATGGGATGCAAGGATTATAATGAGCAAAGTAAAACAAAGTTTCATCCCGGTGAGGGGGTTCTTTCATGTAGCACTGCGACTTGCCGTCTTCCGTGTGGGGTAATGGATCTACTTGTACGGAGTAGTAAGGAGAGTAGTTATGAATATAAGGCCTGATAAATCACCAAGTAATTGGTGGTGCCACCTTTTGCTTTTGCGCGACAGAGAGGAACACATCCGCGGCCGAGAATAGCCTCTTTGCCTGGTTTATTATTACCCCAGTTATCGGGCCAGCAAGCAGGCTGCCATTGCTTCCCGACACGGGCACTCACTACTTACGCATCATGTCTGCCACGCTATGGAGCCGAGTCGGATTGACGACCATACGATGCGGGCTCATGTCTGATACGTCTCGGGCTCGTCAATCACTAGCTTGCCTTGAAGCATAGGATTATTGGGCTCTGATAAAAAAAAG